>JANHZU010003683.1:46768-64700 GCA_032468055.1 Acrochordus granulatus
ACGTCTTAACCACTCGGGCCACCACGCACCCTTTTTACCAATGCAGCTCATCCCAAAGATCTATCAGAACCTCTGCAATGGAAATGGCTTTGTGCTGGATTTAAAACAAGGCATTTTTTTCTTATATAACACACAATGCTCTGTTCTTGTCATCTGTTGTTATCTGAGGGTGTGGCAAGTTTTAGAAAACCATGTTTGTTGAATAAAGCCTATTGCTGTTCAGCTGGGCTATGTCTTGACTCTATTGGGTGCTGAATGTTTCTCCCTTTCTGAAACAGAAGGAAAAAGTGTGAACTCCTGTTGCATTCCTTATCTTTCATAGTGCCGGGGTTCCCGTATCCAGCTGCAACTGCAGCTGCTGCATACCGAGGGGCCCACCTTAGAGGCAGAGGTCGCACCGTCTACAACACATTTCGGGCTGCAGCTCCCCCACCTCCGATCCCAGCTTATGGCGGGTAAGTACAGTAGCCCTGGGCTTCTTCAGCCTGTCACTCTGCAGTTTCCATTGTCTACTTCCCATGGGGGGGAGGCAATCGAGCATTTGTGAAAGCCATGCGCAACCATTTTTTCTCACCACACCAACCTTGCACAGCATGCAGCCAATCTTCGTAGCCTGGAGTGGAGCACCTTGCACACAGGGGTTGACAAATGATAGTAATTTGCCCTGTCATGGTTGGTGGCTTTAAAGCATTTTGTGCATCCCATGTTGTTATACAAATTCCCCTTGAGAAGGAATGCAAGGGAGAAGACGCGCATGGTAGCAGAGCTGTGTTGGAGGGTGATGGCAAACATCTGGTTTTGAGGAGGTGGAATCATATTTTAAATCTATTTTTGAAAATAAAAGAGAAAGTTTGACTTGTAACCCAGAAGAATTTCACATATTATTACAGTTAACAGCAGAGTGATGACTGCATAGGAAGCTTGTATGTGTTTTAAGCTTGTAGCAAGGCGCATAATGCTTGTGGACAACTGGCCAGCCAAAACATGATTTTTTCCTTGTTGTCTCTTAAAATAGCACATATTAATTTCTCCCATATAAAACTGCTTATTTACTCAACTAGGGGATTAAAGAGAAGACAATCCCAACAGGAAACCAATTGTTCTAGATGCACCTGCTCTAGATGTTGATGCATCCAGCCACGGGAAATTTAAAACCATTCCTCTGAGCATTTCCCCACTCTTCTTTCCATTACTTAGATCATGCAGATCTGGGGCAAATATTGAGAATTGCAGTGTCTCTCTTCCTTGAAACAGAGGCATAGATCTGGACAGAGGTTCTGGCACACATTTGCCAAGTGTCTCAGAAGGCATGGCAGTGACATGGCAGCAGATGAATTGGTACAGTCCTTCCTCCTCTCATGGCATTTGGGAAAAAAAAAGAATGCCCTTTGTGAAACAGAATGAGCTGAAACTGGGGATGGATGTGATGTTGCGTCCCCACCCAGTTGGTCAAACCATCGGAGGGGCAAGGAGTGTGGTTCTGTTGCAACAGGTTCATGGGGACGCAATTACCAGAAAACCAGGAAAACACAAGGGGGACTCCATTTCAAGGCTTAGGTGAATTCCATATAAACCTGAAATTGTTATTTTTCACCAACATTTATCAGTAGGCTGAGAAATGAACTATTTCTATATTACCCATAGAGGGTTGGAATTTTGACCTGGCTATATATACTTGGTAATCTAAAAATCCTTGTTTCTGAGCAAATCAGGTTAATGTGAATCTACATACTTCTTTTTCCCCCATTTTAACATGGTTCAGCTAAGCCTAGAAAAGGATTAACAGAAATCCACCCTAACCATTGAAAATTTTGTCTGACCCTGTCCACATTATGACTGTTCATACTTTTCCTACTTATATTCGCAAGAGCCACAGGTAGTCCTCACCTTATGACCATAATGGAGCCTGTCCATCATGCTTATAAATAGTGACAGTTATCCACATGACTGACTCAATTTTACAACCCTTTTTGTAAGAATCTTTACAACACCACAGTTGTAAAGTGAATATAAACTGAAAACTGTTTGCTATGGGCCAGTTTTGCTGAAAACAGGAAGTACTTGCTGGTAAAACATAAAACAGATTCACATGACCAACGGCCATGGATGCAGGTCAGTTGCCAAGCACCCAACTTGCAGTCATGTAATTGTAGGGAGAGGCCCAGGCATCAGAACTTTGGAACCAGGTCGTAACTATTCCCAGGGAGGTCCATCATAACTTTGAATGGTCACTAAGCAATAGATATAAGTTAAGGACTACCTATAGTGAGGTGATTCTGATTTTGATTTGACCAATGCGGAGGGATGCGTATGTCCCATTAACATATTCTTAAAATTTCTATTTGTTTTTCAAGTAGGATAGTCATCTTGAGATACAAGAAAGCCATTTTAACAAATGGAGAACAGATGTACAATTATCCTGGAAAAAAGCACTTTTTGATGGAATGTTGGGAACAGTCGCAAAATATAATAACATACAATATGTTGTTTTCAGAAATACACTCCATCAGTTTTTTTCTGTTGCTTTTTTTACATAGATAAAATTAGGAGCAGAGATGCTTTCAGTCCCAACTGACGACAACTTTTGTAGGGATTGCCATTTATCGTGGACTATACTAGAAATGGGAAAAATAATGCAGGAGATTTTCAGACAAACACACATTATTCCATTCCATCAATTTTTTTGCGAATAATAAAACATCCTTCTTTATTGTGCTACAGAACTTTTCTACGCAAACATGTTTTTGAGAACAATTTTTCACAGAGACAGAACCGCATTCCTAAAACTCTCTGTGTTTTTAAAAATGTAACTATTCTTTAGATGGGTTTCTTTCTTACTCTCGTATATATATCCACCAAATATACTCTGTGTTATATTTTTTTCATCAGAAAGGCAGAGAGCCACGTTTTATATTCTTAGGTTATTTTTATATTGACACCAAGGCCCAATGTGTTGAGTGCAGTTCAAGATACTGGAACAGAGGCAGGATAACAACCAGCATATTAAAATGAAAAGGAAGGAGATTCAGGGTGAACCTTGAATCTGCCTGGAGTCCTCTTCAAGGCCATCTTGAGTATCTTGATAATAGGATGCTCCTCAAACTGAAGTAATAATTAAGAGAAATTCCTGATAATAAGACCTATGAAGTAGTGAAACAATCAATCTAGGAATTTAATGATTCTGCTTTGCTGAAGGTTTTCAAATAGTGGCTAGATGACTGCCACCACACATACTTTAATGCAGTATTTCTCAACCTTGGCCACTTTAGGATGTCTAGACTTTGACTGCCAGAATTCCCCAGCCTGCTCTTCTGGGATTCAAAGTCCAGATATCTTAAATTTGACAAGGTTGAGCAACACTGATTAGTGGATCCTGTACAAAGCAGAAGATGAGGTTAGATGACCAAGAAGATGCTTCCAACTCATCCATTCTATAGTGATAGCCCTCACCTTCATGAGACAGAGCAGCCACCTTAGATAGCAAACGTTCCGAGGTGCAGAAGAAAAGCAACATGCTGAAACGTAGAGCTGAGACTGGGTGGGTAGATTGATTGCCTAGAACCTCCAGAAGGCAATCCCACAGCTAGTATTAAGACTCAGTTGTCAATTCAGGTGAGTTTTGTAAGTGGAGTAGGAGTGAGAAGGACATCATCCTGTCCTGAATAAGCAAGACAGCTGGAAATTCTGCATATATAATTCCATGTGTCTGTCGAGCATCCAGATGGAAAAAGTTAGATTAATCTGAAGTCTTTACACAGGATCAAGCCAGTTCTTCCTCTTTGTATTGTACTTGCAAGAATTATTTTTTTGTCAAATAATGATTACATTCACAATTGTGAACATAAAAGTCACCCTTTACCCATTTTATCCTTTGGGGAAAATTCTCTTTTTCTCCTGGTCAAAATGTGATATTTCAGAATTGATGTCAGCTCTTCAAAATAGGCAAGGCCAAGAAACAGGTAAAACAGGAATAGTCTTCATTGTTGTAGGATGGAACAAGAGAATCTTGAAAGCCTGTCAGAGTTCCCTCTACACCTTTTTCTCTCAAAAAGCAAGCGTCATTTAGAGTTTCTTTCTCATGCATTTCTCTTCCTCGAGAAGAAGGAATTTCTTTCCTGAAATCACCCATATAATAGCTTGCCTGAGCTATATTCCTTCTCAGAGTCTTCCTACATTTTTCCTCACAACAACATCCTAGGTTGAGTGAGAATGACTGGCTCAAATTTATCGAGGAATCTTCTGCAGCTGAGGAGAGAATTAAACTTGGATTTCATTGCTTCCAGAGCATTTAACATAACAGCATATTCCCAAGGATTCATCCAATCCAACCCTTTCTTGCAAATATCTGGGATGAATGGCAGTGCAGATCATTAGGCGGAGTGCTGTATTGCTGCCAAGAGACCTTTGTAGTTCAGGAGAATATTTTGGGGAGAAAAATGCAGAAAAGTTCTCTTTATCACTACCAATCTTTTTGTCAAATAATGCTATTCCTTCGAACACAACTTGAAACACAAGATTAAACAAATTCTAGCAGGTGAAAAGCCAGCTTCTCTCAAATGGAGATGTTCAGTTAGGTCCCTTTGTTTAGATCTTTCAATTTGAGAATGATGATGTGTAAAACTGTGTTCTCTTGTGCAAAGCAGAGAGATTTGCCAAAAATTAGGTAGAGCAATGGAAGATGGAAGAGGACCCTTTGTGTCATCCCATCTAGTACCACAATGGAGAGGGACAGTGACATGCAACCAATGATCTGGTCCTCCAACACAGGAATACATAGCTGACACATATTCTAGTGAAGACCTTTTTGCTCTCCTGTTGCATGAAGGTTGACCCCATTAGCCACCTGTGTAGTTCAACTCCCTTTTCATGTATGAAGGGGGCTCTTGCCTATAAATGGAATAGAAGTTGTGCTAGAATGACAATGTAGGATGAGGTATCGCATCTCAAACCATCTGTACAGTTTGAGCAAGTGACTGTAGTTTAGGTTCTATGGGATATCTGGAACTTGGAAGTGAAAACCCTAGCTTGGTGTACTTAAAGGTGTGTTCCTAGCATAAAACATCCGTACATCTTGTGGACAAAGTGGCCAGATATTAATGCTGTCACTTTCTTCTGAATAAAAGGAACTTCCAGACTTGTTTGAGACATGAAAAGAGTGCCCCATCTTATGTAAATTCTACAATACGTCTATATCTTTATATATTTCTGTTTGCATTCCAGTTTGTTTTTCTTTCTTGTTCCATTTTGTTCTTGTGATAAGACTAACCTCAAAAGTTTCAGGGGTTGGTAGCATTTGCATGTGGAAATGCACTAATATCAATGCTTTTCTTTGTGTGTGCATCTTTGCAGTGTTGTTTACCAGGATGGATTTTATGGTGCAGACATTTATGTAAGTATTTATTGATGTGCATGCTGTCTGTAGTACATACATTGCTGGAATCATTTTTGCTTTTGTTTTTCTTACTTACATTGTGTATTTGCTGCATAAGCTTTGGCTCTGTCTTCCTCCATGTTACCATTTTTGGAATTCAAAGGATTAGTGACTATGGAATAGCTCTGTATTCATTGCATCAATTGACATCTGGCTGCATTCACTCCCTGGGGACACTGAAGAAGCTCCAGTGGGTGAATCAGAGCTTGGACTGGACAGATGTTCTCATGAGATGTTCTCATAGCACAGGCTCCTGTGTCTAGAAAAGCCAAGCACAGAGAAATCAGAAAGATCAAATATTCCATCCCATTGCTTTATCTCCATGTCAGGACTGAACCTTCCATTGCTATCTTCCTAGGTCTCAGGATGCTTTCAACTCCTTAAATTTAATTTGCCTTGAATTTTCCGTTAGATGAACAATTGATGCATTAGAATGAAATTCACACCATTCTCACCATGTCTGCTCTTTGCTCCTTCACCTACTCTTTCAGCAGGCAGACACAAAGCTTCAGAAGAAGTGTTGTAGGACTCCATCAGCCTCATTCTGGCTGACCTTCAGTTGTTGCAATCTCTTTCTTCTTCCGTTTTTCACCTTTGTCTCAGAAGGAAAACACTATTAATTGGCTATGGATTAGGAACCGTTAAATTGAACAGATAGAATTCGTAGGGGACCAATAAAGATCCTTTGTGGTTCAAGGAAATGTTTACAGGAAGCTTAGTAAAACTTTCATGATGAAAAGATAAGTCAGTGGGCTTACTTGCAAAAATGATAAGAGTTTGTCTCAGCTGGGCTACTGTAAATAAAGTTTAGATTATATTTATGGATAACTAAAAAGTGTCTCCCTTCACAAGAAAGTTAAATTCTTCTTCACCCAAACAAAATAAATGAGATATCTGTAAATCCTCTTTCAATACCAGATATAGTAGTGATACATGTTTGAGGAATTGGGGACAGGGTCAACAATGTCAAAACAGTGGATGTGACCAAACAAAGCCCCATTCCTTTGCATGCATGAAGTGGTGAGATGTTAACAAAAGGTAAGAATTAGATCAGGGGTGTCTAACTTTGGCATCTTTAACCTGTACAGACTTCGGCTCCCAGAATGCCACGTATCTTAACATTGCCAAGTTTGGACACCCCTGATTTTAAATGACCTCGGTTCCACCTGTAATGTTATGTTGAGGACATCCCTGAATATGTTCTTATTAAATCTTCTGCAGCATCCTTCAAACCCTAGGAATTATTACAAGTTAACTTTGGTTATATGTTCAGAATGCTAGATATCCCAACATTTAGATATTCAGGACATATATCAGACAGAGTGGCTTCAGAGCAATGGAAATAGAAATAGAAAATAGCACCATCACCTCTGCCAATTCTAGCTATTATATCAGTTCAAAGACCACTTTCCAAAACTGAAAGGACATTTCAAATACCCCTGAGAATAACAGATACCTCACAGGAGATAAAAACCTGAGAATTTGCAAGGCAGATTCTCGTAAGCCAGAACATTCAGTTGAGCAGCAATAGATGAAGTCTCGTGTGTGTGTTTGAGACTGAAGGAGACAGAATTTTATTCAGCATCTTGATTAAATCCACTCCCCAAATAAATAGATTTGCCTTTACAGATCTCCATAAAATAAAATTGTTCTCATTTGCCAATCTTCACTGTAGGCCTCCTTTAAAGTTAAGATAATAACTTTCCAGTCTTAAAAATAGAAGTAAGTAAACCTTATTTGTATTACTACATTGAGCTTTCTGTATCCTAATTGTGTTACTGTTGCACTATCAAGAGATGTATTGCATTAAAATGAAAAAAACATTAAAAATTCATTAATTAGTACTTGGGAAAAAATCCCATAATTTTTATTTAGTACCTATAACTACTTTTGAGACAGTTAAGATGAAATCATTTACATTTCCTCTGGATAGAAGGGAGAAGAGTCTAAAATGTTAAAAAATGAAAATGTAGTGATAGTAGTAGTAGTAGTGCTAGTAATACAGAGCAGTGATTATATATTTTGTGGAGAAAAATTGCTCTGAAAAATTAAGAGCATAAGAGAAGTATAGGAGATGAAGTGGCCATATCTTTCAATAGCTTTTATAGGGAACAATGTTGCTACAGATTTTATGAAATCCAAACTTGAGATTTCCCTCTCTGATCCATTTGAAAAACTATATGGTTTAGCTTAACATTCCCATAGAATATCTTAAAACTCACAATAATATTTTTCAGGTACTCAAAGCAAACATCCACCCCATTCATAAATGGTATTCAATAGTGAGGACTGGGCAAAATAGTGTCCATGGACATTTTTTCAGTTGACTGTAGGTCCTTCTGTCCATCTGAAATTAATATTGTTAGACCCATTGATCTATCCTTTGAGAGAAAAGTAGTATATTACTAGAAAAGAATGAACATGAAATTTTAGGCTAACCATATTTTTTTAGTCCAACACTGGGCAGTCCTGTGATCATCCAAGGAGAATATATATCATAATCAAAAAATAAATGTAGTTGCAAACAAACTTATACATGTATATCAATCAGTGAGAGCGGGAGCAGCTTCTCACTTCCTGCTGGCTTCCCCAATAACTTGTTTGTGGGAAGCTGGCAGGGAGTGTTAGAAATCATAATCACATGAGCATCGGGATACTGTAACAGCTACAACTTACAAATAAAACTGGTCTGAACATCATGGAAATGTCAATTCTACAGGAGTAATAGGTCCTGGATTTGTTAATGCATTGTTTAAGTTAGCAGATTTTAAACACCTTCATTTAAAAATTATTGCGGTATAATACACCATTTGGGCTAACTTGAAAATACAATCAGACAAATAGATAAACACAATGAGACTTTTAACTGTATATATATAGATTTTAGATATTCATTTTGATTTTGTTAATTTCCTTTTTAAAAGCAAAGCTGGCTTCTATCAGTATCATTTCCAGGAATATATGTAAAACCACCATAGGTCTGATAAACTGTATATTTTGTGGGTTTTTTTCTTTCTAAAAATGGAAAAGTTGGCTGCAGCTCAGTGGTTTGCAGGAAACAAGCAAACATTGAGCTACTTGATTTTCAAGAACAGGTAACAGGAAGCAGAGGTCCCAGTTTATTTTTGCAGCTGGCAGTGGCCCCAATGGGAGCCATTTTGTATAGGCATCCTTGTTTCCAACATTCCATAGTCTCTCCTAGCTGTTCAGTATGACAAGGATATGTACATATACACACTTTGGGATGGTAAAGGGAAGCAATCCTGTCCCCTCTCAGTTTTCCATTTCATAAGAAAACCTCCTTACAAATGTAATAGGAAAGGTTGCTGCTGCTGCTGCTTTTATGAATAATATAACAATTAAATATATATGCTATTCAGCTCCCAACTCCAGCGAGTTTACAGTTGTTAAAAACATTTAAAAACAAAGAATACAACAAACAGCACAAGACAAAAGAAAGAAGAAAGAACTAAGCCACATGAGGGAATGTTTTCCAAGGTCCTTGTTTGCCTGCTTGTTCAAATTTTGACCTCGACATGATGCTTCTGAGTGCATTCCAAAGCATCCCTTCCAAACTTGTGTAGAATTTCTCTTGCTTATATTTGTATACAAACACATATATAAGCATATGTTGCTTATATTTCTATATATTTTCTCTTATTTATATAAGGGAATGCAGGACAGATAGGGCCTTTCGACACTCTTAACCCCAAGTGTAAATACTATAGAGGAAACGAGTGAGCAGTTCATTCAAATTTCTCCAGGAGAAACAGAACCTCTCCAAAAATTTAGCAAGAACAGGATTCCCTATTAGAAGTGACAAGTGCATTGGTTCTGGAAAAAAAGTCCAGTGGGAAGAAAGATCTGCTGATAGCTTATTCTTTTGATTCCATGGGAGTGTGGAAAGTCACGGAGACTCCAGACAGCTGAAAGGGGAATTGTCCTATGAAACAGCCCGCCCTTCCTGGCCATTTTGTCACTTAATGCATGGTAGTAAACCTCACCCATGAGGATTTCACCATTACTCTTCTGAAAGAATGTCAGCACCAAATTCTGTTTCATTAAATTGTTTGAGGCTTGCTAGAAAAGAAAAGAAAAAAACGGGATAATTTTTCTTGCAGGTACCAATTCTTGGTGCAACAGGACTTACACATGCGTGGGTAAAAGGAAAACAGTGAAGCTGGAGCAGGGAGAAAGTCTCTTTTGAGACTTGATTATATCTTAAATGCATTTCAATGGGCACAAACAGTTCCTTCGGACAAGGAACAATTTCTTAATCACTGCTTAAATTCTATCGGCATTCCGAAATCCTCTGGAGGTGTGACAGATGAGAAATTTTAACAGAAGAAGATTTTTGCAGCTCCTTAGATTGTTACCAGATTTGGCCTCAAGCAAAAATCAAAGTGAAAGCTTGCTTTGGTTAACTGTTACACTATACTGGGTTTTTCACAGCAGCAGAGCTAGAAGAGACAGGCAGCTGTCAAGTAGCTGGATTTGAGAAGAAAGAAGAGATGGTCTAGCAGAAGATAACAGATGGTTTTCCTGGTGATGGGGTGCTTTTCATTCATCTCTCTGAAAGTTGATAAATACCATCCTGCCCATAAAAAGACTCTCAGATTAAGTAGAACTATTTGTTCTATTAAAAGTAAAGACTACCTCAAGTCAGGCTAGAATTCTGGTGGCTTCTTCAACAGGTCCTTGTAGCTTTCTTGCCAACCTTATGGATGTAGCTGGCCATTTTCATCTTGTAGATTGATTTTTTGTTCTGTTTTGTCTTGCCAGTTGTGTCAACAGCTGGTATACATTTATGACTTAGGAAGAGTGAGTGAGGTGAGACATTGGACATTTTCTCAGTCCCAAATGTTTCAATTAAGCTAGAGTAAACCTGCCAAATATATAACTAAGACTTACTAGTCGTTCCTTTTGATTGGGTTTCACTAAGTCTGCTTGGTTCATCCCCCACAGACAATCTGTTTTAGTGATATGTTGTTTTCCCCCTCTGAACTACTTACAAAAGTAGGGAAGGATCTGACATAATTATTTAAGATATGGGCAAACTTCTTCTTTCTCTACAAGGCTGCCATTTTTGGCAGTCCATACTGTGTTTCTTGTAATATTTATCTCCCCAAGGCCACAAAACATCTCAAGGAGATATTGCACAGCATAGCAATAACTTCCCATTTAAAATTTAATATGAGAATTTTCTGTCTCAAAAACCTGGCCCCTTTTCCCTGCCATGTTCCAGCAATGTTCTGAAACAAAAATCTAAAATGATTATATCAGTCTTGCAAGCTCTATGGAGTATTTTCATATTTCAAAAAAGAGCTTGTTTGCCTCACTATCTACACAGTTCCATTTCCTCTCTGTCGTTCTTTCCACTCAGCACCTTCCATTATTTGCCAGAGTGAGTAAAATCTAGCTGCACTGGGTAGAGAAATATGTGGCTCAGAATTTATTAGTTCCCTACAGAGTACTGAAATATTGACCGACTCTGAGATCGATTACCTCCCAGCTTCTGCTCTGTTAGCCATTTTAAATGGAGGGAACTGAAACTTGGTAAGAAAAGAAAGGTAGAATATGCTGACAGCAGAAACATGCCTTGAACAAGAAGAGCAGGAAGCACAGAAGGGTGCAGGGAAGAAAAATAATAAGGGAGACTATGAGGATTGTGCACATATTATATGAGGATAACAGATGAGAGATAAAGGAGCACTGGTTCAGAGAAACATATGTCTCTATTGCAGAAGAACCAAGATACAGTATCTCACAGTGGTAAACTTTGTTAGAAAAGATACCAAACATTACTTTATCTGAGCCTGGTGGAGTGGGATGTTAAGAACCAGAACCGGACTTCCTTCAAGACCAAGTGATATAATTTATTTGGAGTACTGGAAGTAAGGAGCAAATGCTTAAGTTATTCAATTTGTTGCTGAATTTTCATATCCCAGGGATGGAGAAAAGAGCTGGTGGGATATCTCTGCCAAAATTACTCATCTCACTTCTGAGTACTGGCCATTTTGACTTAAGTAATGGAAGTGATGCTTCTTTTGTTGATGGCAGTGAAATGTTTTATGTCAGTGATAGGAATTATTTTGCTAATAGATTAAAAGCTCACATGAAATTGACTTACAATGAGATGATTGGCTGACCTAATGTAATGTCTGGAGTACATTTGAAACTTCCAGAAGCACATTATGTGCTAATCCAGAGTAATTTAAATATGTACTGATGAAGTTGCCTTATATAGATTCTGAATTAGTGTAGCCTACTCAAGCTGTCCCCAACTGATGTCTTGCATTGTGTAAGAACCACAGTTAAGAGTTCTTTCCAGTATGACTATGGAGAATTGGGTTCTAATACATCTGGAAAATGCCAGCCTCAGGAAAGCAACATAGGCTACCTAGTGGCTTTCCATAATGTATAACCTTAACTACATGGGATCCCTCAATAACAAGAATTCCTTTGAGTTAAATTCAGAGGAAATTCTCAAAGCCCTACCACTTGGATTCAAATATTCTCTTGTCCATTTCATTTAGTGCTCTACTTCCAGTCAGAAGCTCATAGAAGCTCAGAAGGTAGAAACCTATTTCCTTAAAAAAATGTTTATAATTTTAGATCACATTCCAACATGTCTGGAAAAGCATGTAAACAAATCTCAATGGAGATTCTCAGTCATCCAGGTCATGGTTATCGCAAGAAGCTTTCTCAGAAGGCAACTGGATTTTCTTGGTTTTTCTCTTGAGGACGTTTCACATCTCATCCATCCCCCATCAGTTCATTAGAACTGAGGAAGTTTCTTGGGTGAGACCTGAAATGTCTTCAAGAGAAAAACCAAGAAAGCCCAGTTGCCTTTTGAGAAAGCATCTTTGCAATAATGAAGTGAACAGATTATCTTGAATTAGTTTTATCTGAGACGTAGGCTATTTATTCCATCTGTCAGTTTCCTGATCATTTGACCATGCTGTAGTTTATTTGTGTATATTCCCTACAGCTTAGTGTGATTTGAATTGTGCTTCTATATTTATATCTGTAACATATAAATATATATTTTATATCTGAAATTTGAGTGCCAAACTAAAGTAAGGGAACTACTGACCTTCCATGAAGTCAGTTATTTCATAGCTTCTTTCTTTCCAACAAAATTAATTACCTGGTTTGTCCCATGCTGTGTGTGGGAACAGTGGATGGCTATTTCTCTACACTAATACTTATCCCATTAAAGAGATGAAAAAGTAGCCCTCCTTTCCACAATGAGAGAGAGAGAAAGAGAAGTAAATATGAACTGCTAAAATAGAACTGATAGAACAAAAACAAGATTACCCTCTAGTAGCTTGTACACATTTTACATATTTACTCTTCTTTAGCAATATAAGCAGTTCTTGATTTGCAATAATTTGTTTAGCAACTGTTTGAAGTTACATTGAAAATACAGACTTAGGACCAGCCCTCACACTATGACTGTTCCAGCATCTCCACAGTCATGTGTTCATAATTCAGGCACTTAGCAACTGAAATGTATTTACAACAGTTGTAGCATCCCGGGTCATTTGATCACCATTTGCAGCCTTCCTAACTGGCTTCCAACAAGTAAAATCAATGAGGCAATTTACTGATTTTAATGACTTGTGATTCATTTAACAACCATGGTAAAAAACATCATAAAATCAGGTTGACTCACTTAACAACCACCTTGCTTAGAAGTGAAAATTCTGGTCATTGTTGTATGTTGAGGACTACCTGAAATACTATCTCCTAATCTTAAGCCTTAGAAGCATGGTGGTGCAAGTGGTTAAGACGCTCGGCTTCCCAGTTGGAAGGCCGGCAGCCCGAGTTCAAGACCTGACATTGCCATGCAGCAGGGTGAGCTCCTGTTGTTCTGCCTCAGCTACTGCCAAACTAGCAGTTTGAAAGCATGAAAAATGCAAGTAGATACATAGGTACTGCCTACTCTGATGGGAAAGGTAACAGTGTCTGTGCACCTTTGGCATCTAGTCATGCCAGCCACATGACCACAGAAATGTCCCTGGACTCTTCAGCTTGGAAACTGCAGCATAGAGTTGGTCACAACTGGCAGGGTAACCTTTACCTTTAATCTTCAGTCTATCTATCATCACTAGCTGACTGAGAATGTAATTTTATAATGAAAGCAAGAAGCCTTTGACCCTGAAGAACAATTTCTCAAACTGTGGGGAACATCCTAGATGTCAATATCCGTAGGTTTGCCTTCCTCTTTCTGCTGGCTCCAACTCCTCTCTTCTATTTTGAGGAAGAAAGAAAAAACATTTGAGCCACCAAATGCACTTTTCTATATAAAAGCATTTGTTATTAAAAGAATTTCACTAAAACTGACCAATTGTCCATCTAGTCTGCATCTGGATTCTCACATTGGCTAACCAGATGCTTCCATAAGGCCCACCAGCATGGCTTAAGGTCATCTCCGACATATCTCCTATCATTTAATACTGAGCTTGGTAGTGGAGGATATGTGACTCAATAATTACTCCTAAGCATACTCCACCAAGTTATTTTATCTTCTAATGCCCATTAAGGCAGCTTTGGATTTGGGCTATGTGGTGTGATCCTTCCATCTACCCACTTTCAACATAGTAATATAACAAAGAGGTCAGCCACTTCTTTTACGAGTTGTGAATCTCATAAATGAATGGTGGACATGAACAAGATTTTTTTGTTGTTGTTATTTGAGAATGTACTCCAGACGGAAGACTATTTCACAACTCCGGTACAATGAGAAAAGATTCAGCAGCCCAGGAAATCAAATGAACATAAAGAGAAGGCAGCTTTGTAGTCCACCAAATCCAACCCTATGTTCAACAAGAGAATTTAGAAACATATAATTTCATCTTCTGTAAGAAGATCTCCATTGAGGGAACAATTATCCTCTTGTAACTTAAGCTTTTGTAGTATCAACAAACCAGTTATTTTCTAAGAATTGGAGAGTGTTATCATGTTCCCTCTGAGTCTTCTGTTCTCTAAGCTGTTGTTCCTCATAATATTAACACTGGGATGAAAATCACCTAAGATCTTATTTAGATTTGTGATCTGATTTGAATAGAAAGTCAGTTAAATTTAACATTTAAATTGAGTTTGATTCCGTAAAATATGTGCATTTAGGTACTTTGAGGAAATTCAGAGGTACATGACTTGATCTATCCAATTTGAAGATGCAGTTTGAAGTTTCAAGGTAGAAGCTTCACAGAATCCTATTAAGTACATTAATCTGACACCTTGTATTACTATTAGTTCATCTTTTGAACATGTAGGAGTAAGACTACACTCCATCAACAGAAACAAAATCCAAAGAGTTCATTAGGAAAAAACTTAAGCAAGACCAACAAGAAGATTAGAGAACAGACAATGTTCAGAGATAATGTTCCTTCTGAACTAGGGCACAGTTAGAGCTGAGTTTCCATCTCAGACCAAGATGAAGGCTGTCAAAGATTGCCTTCCAATATGTTCTCCTATTGAGAAGAGTACTTTTTCATGATTATCTCATTACTCATAAGAAATTCTGCTTCTCAGGGAAGCCCTTTTGGCCTGACCACCAGTTGAGCCCTATTTCCTTCTCCATACCAGTGTTCCATAGGAATAAATCTTAACTTAGAATGAGATTTAGAATCAGAGGAAGAGGAATGAGTCCAAGGAGCTCTAGCATAATTCAGTGAGCATCCATGTTGCATTGCGGATTGCATAAGAGTAACTCACTGCTACTACCTCAAGGAGCTCTAGACCTCACTAAAATGGGAGGAAGCACTATATATAAAATAGCAGTTCAGTTGAGTTGAAATCTTACATCAGATGGTAGCTTGGTTTTGAGTTATAACTCTTTCACAAGTGAACAAGTCACCAGTACTCATCACTAACTAAAAGTTGAACCTTAGGTAGATTTTCAATTAAAGTTCTTTCCAAAGAGATGAGAACTTTGGAAAAGATCTTCTCGGTGTACATGGTGTTCAAAATTTATTTAAAGATGTGTGTGCCAAAGGATACATGTGATTTTTCAGTCCCCTCTCTGCTACCTTCCATTAAACCTCAAGAGAAAGAGGTTGAATACTCAGGAGATGGGGTAGGTTCAGTAGCCATGTTCATGCCACATCTTACATCCCTGAGAAATGACTGAAGAATTTCTGCTTCACCTAACAAAAAATCCAAGAATTTATTCATAATTTTCTCTCCCTTTAAATTTGGTGAAGTAATTTGAAAGGCCATTTGTGCAATTGTATACATAAAGAATGTTCTCTTGTGATGGAAAGTAGTCTGGCCTTGAGAACGGAGAAGGGAATCAATGAACTATGAAGGGAGGAGTTTCAGAAAAGATTATTAGGAAAGAAAGTGTGAGACAGGAATAGTGATGGAATTTAAACCTTGCCCTGGGAAAAGGCTGAGTGAACCACTAAGAGGGAATTTTTGGAAAATACAGTGGAACCTCAGATTGTGAGTACCTCAGTTAACGAGTATTCCGCAAGATGAGTGAAAGTTTTTAATAAAATTTAATTTGGTTAACAAGCAAAACCTTGCAAAATGAGCACCGCACGATGAGCTCGCGCAGGAAATCTCACAACTGAGCTGATGGTTCTTCTCTCTTGTGCGCAAAAAGTGTAAATTAAGTGAAAGTCATTCAAGAGAAAAACTCCCGAGACTCAGATTCCAGATTCTCCTTCCAAGCAACAACCCTCTCCCTCCCTCTCATCTCCCTCATGCCAGCCAAACTCTTCTCAAAGTGTGTGAAGATTGACCTTCCCTCTTCCTTGTCACTCACTCACACACACACACACACACAGAGCCCTCCTCGCACTGCACCATCCAGATTGTCCCCCTCCTGCCATCAGTTCTCCCCTCTCATAGCACGTAGGCAGGCTATGATAAGAAACATTTCCAAACCACCAGGGGAAAGACCCCTGGAAAGGCATTGGTAAGGGAAAAGGCCATTTTGCCCTCGAGCAGCGGTGGCAGGAGATCCTCCCGATCCAGCCAGGGCTTCCCAGACAGGCTGCACCAGATTCTGATGGCCAGAATCAGCCTCAGAGTAGATCCATAGCAGATCCAGAACCCTAAAGCAGCCCCCCTTCCTGGGAAAGGCCAGATGAACCTCCGAAGGACTGTACAGAAACAAGAGAGGAGAGAAATCAAGGATAGGTGGAAATCCTCTTCCCTAAATTGAGGGCCCCTCAAGGACCATCACCCAAATTGAACCACAGTCGTTATTCTCTGCCTGGCTTGGATCAGGCCCTTGGGGACCCCTGCCTCAAAACCTTCTAGCAAAAGTTAACATGCTGGTTAATTTGTTTTATTTTTACTTTATATTATTTATTAATCATTGTTTCAGATATTAGGGACCATCATTTCTACATAAAATACCATTTCTGTGAAGACTCTCACTCGTCCAGGGTAATTGCATCGCAACAAAAGTTTAAAAAGCAGGCATCTGGATTGGATTTTTCAAGTAGAAGATGTTTCACCTTTTTATCCAAAAGGCTTTCTCAATTCATTTGAGAAAGCCTTTTGGATAAAAGGTGAAATGTCTTCTACTTGAAAAATCCAATCTAAATGCCTGCTTTTTAAACTTTTGTTGCGATAAAATACCATTGAAAATTATTTTTTATGATATAAAATTTATATTATTTTTATGATATAAAATTTAATTTATTTTTTTGGATGCGTGGAATGGATCATCTGACTTTACATTGTTTCTTATGGGAAAATTTGCTTTAGTATAAGAGCGTTTTGGATTAAGAGCATTCTTCCAGAAAAAATTATGCTCACAGTCCAAGGTTCCACTGTACAGCACTTTCGTTTGACCAAAGAGGAATACAGATTTTGTTAAAACTTACTGTAATGTATAGAACAAGGAAAAATAATGTTAAGAAATTATATTGTGATAATGTGAATACATTTAATTCTATGTGATTGCTGTGATAATTTTTTCACACAGCTCTCTTGTTATAAATAAAGAAATATACTGTGCATTTCTTTATAAATTTATATGCAAAATATTTTATTTTAATTGACACAAAGACACAAGTTTGATCTGATGAAGTTTCAGTAACTTTGAAAATAACCAT
Source organism: Acrochordus granulatus (assembly GCA_032468055.1). Taxonomy (NCBI): domain Eukaryota; kingdom Metazoa; phylum Chordata; class Lepidosauria; order Squamata; family Acrochordidae; genus Acrochordus; species Acrochordus granulatus. The sequence goes on from JANHZU010003683.1 coordinate 64,280, forward strand.
TAGCTTTTATTACCATTGAAATGAATCAATGGAAATCAGCACATCTTAACTAAGTATAGATCTTACATTGTGTTTAATTAATATTTTATTGCTATATGTATATATTTTATTTCTATTTTTTATTATTGAAGAGAGAATTACAGAGCTCTCAAGTAATAAAGACATCCTGATCTAGGTAATCTGATAAGAGAGATTATAGAGTTAGCAAGCATATGTCTTACTTAATAAAAGAAAATCCAAATGCAAAAATAGCTCCTGTGGAAGCATAGAATAAAATAATTTTGGAATTTCTGGGCCTAATGATCTGTCCACGTATTGTCACTTTTATTTGATTGTTGTTGTTCAGTCGCGCAGTTGTGTCCGACTCTTCGCGACCCCATGGACTGCATTACGCCAGGCCCCCCTGTCTTGCACTGCCTCC
>JANHZU010003683.1:64800-79560 GCA_032468055.1 Acrochordus granulatus
GACCCCTGCCTCAAAATCTTCTAGCAAAAGTAAAAGTGCAGGTTGATTTGTTCTATTTTTTACTTTATATTGTGTATTAATCATTGTTACTTTTTTCTGATATTAGGGACAATCATTTCTACATAAAATAACATTGAAATTATTTTTTATTCATATTTGTGGGTGCATGGAACAGATCATCCGACTTTATATTGTTTCCTATGGGAAACTTCACTTTGGTTTAAGAGCATTTTGGATTAAGAGCACTCTTCCGGGACGAATTATGCTTGCAATCTAAGATTCCACAAGATTCCTGAGAAAGAGGGGAGCATGAAAAAGGGGCTCACAATAACCGTATCTTGATTTTATTTGCTCTAAGAAGGAATGGAGTAATGGAGTAGAGAGAAACCCAGCTGGGCTTTCAAGATGCTGCCATTTGACCCTACAACTAATAAGAATATTCTTAAAACCTTTGCTATGCCTACCTTGAAGGGCTGACCCCTCTTGTGGATGAACGAAAGGGAAAGAACAGCAGTATCCCCGGAATATGTCCCCAAGAGCTGTGTCACAGTTACCAGCAGCCTTCCTTTTATACAATCCAGACTTTTTTCTCAAGATTAGGAACACTGAAGCCCCAGTTTTTTTAGGCATACAAATATAGAAATTTGTTCTAACTTCTGGAATAGTGTGCAACATGACCAGGATTACGGAGGATGGCCAGCATGATGGTGCCTCCCTCATGTCTCAAATATCTCAGAGTCTCAAAAGAAGAAACCATTTTAATATCCCTACTACAAATGCATATCACTATGTTTTTCCTGTTTTTTAATCAACTTTACAGGAACCTGCTACATAAAGAGCATTTTTGCATTTGTTGGAAGGTGCATGCATGTCATCAATGCCTTTTGTGTACAGCAGCATTGCAAGGAAAGGGGAAATATTAAGAACAAAGAAGCTGAGCCTGCTCCAATTCTGGAATGAGTTTTAAAGAGGCTTCCTAATTAAATTGGCTCTTAATTCCAGTGAAATCAAGGACTTGGAGGGAGGTCCATCTCAAGCAAAGCCCACCAATTTCTCCTCTCCTCCCATTAACTCTCAGTTAAATAATAGGAGCACCTTTTGAATCCCAAACGAGAATAAGATGGGCAACTTCTAACTGGAATGTAAATGTTGTTTGTCTTATCTATGGAGACCCAGTTCTGGCTGTTAATTGGCATGCAGAGAGATCATTTGGAAATGGTTAATATAACATTGTGGTCTGTTGAACAGGAAGTATGGCTCTTTTCACAGTTTGATCATCAACGCATCACTGCACACCATTCCTTCCCAACATGCAAGCGCATCTGCGTGTTTGCTTTGCTTAATTGAACAGCTTCACTAGTCACATATACGTAAATGTTAATTCTGGGGAGGTACGAATTTTTTACTACAGGAACATCTCATAACCCAGTAAAATGTTCTGTTTAAAATATATTTCTGTAGGTATTCTTATCCAACTTACACCAGGTTTTGATTCTGAATCAGAACCATTTCCCTCTGCCCTGAATAATAGGACATTTCAGTGAGCAAGAACAAACTTTTTGAGCAGGGGTGTCCAACCTTGGCAACTTTAAGATGTGTGGACCTCAGTTCCCAGAATTCTGGGAGTTGAAGTCCACACATCTTAAAGTCACCAAGGTTGGACACCCCTGTTTAAGAGAGTTGGCCTTTTCATACTTCATTATTAAACTTTTTTCTTCTATTACACACACAAACACAGAAACACAAGCATAGTGCTATTTCCTTTTAGGGTAAGCTGTGTTATGCAAATAACAGGGGACAATACACACAATGAAAACATAAAGCAATACCAGTATTTAGGCACTATTAGGCTTCTTTTCCATAATTATATTTTCTGTCATTTGCATTTAGAAGTCATTATTATCAAATAATTTTTGTAATGACATAAATTAGCAAATCCCAAATTAAACACTTTTTAAAATTAAACAAATTAAATGCTACAGTATCCCAAAATTAATGTAGATTATCCTAATTTTTCCATTGCTATGTGCTTACAAAACTTAACTGCTGAGATCATCACAGGTATCTTCACTGTAAGTTTAAAAACTAGAAAGTAACTTCTATAGCTTCATTGCAACAGTGGTTTTCCATACTATAAGTCACTTTGGATAGTGTGATTGGCAGCAGATAAATGTAATAAATAAGTTAATAAAAAAAATGAAAGGAGCCTTTTGAGAATTAATGGGAAGATAGTTTTTAATGCAACAGTAGGCCCCTTAACAGGAAGGAATATTTGTCAGGATATTTGTCCCAACTTTGTGCTTTCAGATGAATTGGAGTAATAAGGTGAAGATTATTTTCATTCATATTTGCTTGTAGATAAACATTAAACTGGGGGGAGGAGTCTTAAATGCTCAAAACATTTGCACGGTCTCAATTTTCAACTTTCCCTTTATTTCCTCATGTTTCTTGCCAGCTATATTCTAGGGTTACATTCATACTTAATGGTTAGCTAAGATTTGTAACCAGCATGGACTGATAATGCTATACTAATAAGGGGTAGATTCATATACTGTGATAATTAAAAAAACATCCAACCATATTCTTTGTAGAGTAGTAAGGAATCTCATAAATCCTACAAAAGTGTGAATCTCTGCAGTTTCCTTTTGCTTTTTTCTCATTTTTTTAGAATAAGTCCATTTCAGTCTCAGTTCCACATCAGTTGAAGAAGAATTATACAATTACAAGGGGAAAAACCAATTTCATTCATTCTGAAGTTCTTTTAGCGTGCATACATGCTTTATGCATTTGCATGATGATTTGAGTTGCACAATCAGGCATTGTGCCCTTAGTATGCTTGTGTTATGTTGCACTATTTCTGTTGCCCATACTGGAAAAAACAATACAGTTATTATTCTTTCAAAGAATGAGATGACATCTAGTGAAAATTCATGGCAGCCAAAATGTGTAGGCTTGAAGTCAGGGGTGTCTTCTGGGATCGTCAAATGGGGGCCATAACAGGGCATTTAAAGGTCTACTATTTTTTACAAGTATCACATACTCTGAGGATACTCCCTGCTTAAAGACCTGTAATTATTGTATGGCTAAATGTCTTCTTCATTTGTATCACTTCTTCACGTATCTCCTTGTCTAAAATACTTGCCAACCTGCTTGCCTTTTTTTAAAAAAAAATTGTTTTGTTTATGCCTTGAAGCATTTTACTCCATGGAAGACTCCAGTTTTTACTCCATGGAAGACTCCAATTTTTACTCCATGGAAGACTCTTCTCTGCACATGGATATCTTGACTTTTTTTTAACCAACCCAACAGACATCTGTGTTTTCAGCTGATGCCTTTGAATGTCCCTCCCACCCTTCCTTTCCGATATATCTTTCCTGGGTTACATCTCTTCCAACAAATAAGAACTTCTGGTAGAATACTGTGCTGTAGTCCACAACAAATCATTGTTGGATGGAGAGAGCAATCTTCTTGCCTGATCTTCTCCCATATAGAACATTTGCTTTCTATATGCAAGGAACATTTTTTAGTTAAGGAGTTTGGTATTATGGATGACTTCATATGCATTCTGAAATAGTACAATTGAGGTACAGGGTTTTCATCTCTCTAAGCATGATCCATTAATCCCAGTATGTAGGACATTTCTAGAACACTTACATGCCATAGTTTAACTCTGGCAAGTTTAAGTCCAGAATTAAAGAGAGCTCCCAACCGAATTATAGCTTTATTTTTTTCCCCAGACTGTTCTAACAAAATGATTGGCAATGAAATTGTGAACCATTTTGCCAGATTTTCCAGTGTGCGTAGCACAAATATTGTCCTACTCTGTAAATCTGAAAGCATGTGGCTATTTTCAGATCACCTATTCATTCATTTATTAGACTGATAGACCATGTAACTTCATCATGATTATGATCAAGTGCCAAGGTTGTACTGCTGTATGGTACAGGTACCATTTTAGGATCAAATCTTAATTTGGTTTGCAAAACACTAATTAGTGGCAGCCTTATTTATGTATTTATTTTATGCCAGAAGCTGAGCATGTTACCAGGTTTACAGTGAAGTGGTACTGCATGGATAAAAGAAAAATATAACAACTAATTAAAATCAAATTGTTCCATAACATGACAATGTATCCAATCCAATTTCACACCTGAAAATCTAATTGACAGAATAAACTGCTAACTGCTACATAAATAACATGCAAAAGAAAAATCAACAACAAATATAAATGTTCCACCTCCGTTAACTTCTACAAATGATAAAAGGCACCGTAAAATAGGAAGAGAATATTGTAACGCAATGTTTCTCAGACTTATAATTTTAAGATACGTGGACCTCAACTCCTTTAATTCAGGAAATTGAAGTCCACACATCTTAAACTTGTCAGGTTTGATTAAACAGTTTTAAGAGCATGTTTTTAGCATGCTTTTACATGTTATCAGTAATGGATGTGCCAAAGATGATCAACTACAGGAAACTGAAAACAGATACCTAAAGCCCCAAAGTGAAGATATCATAAAAAGGTAAAGGTTTCCCCTGCCAGTCATGGCCAACTTTAGGGGGCAGTGCTCATCGCTGTTTCATAGCTGAAGAGCCAGCATTGTCCAAAGAGGCTTCCATGGTCAGCATGACTATATGCCGGAGTGCATGGAACACTGTTACCTTTCCCACCGAAGGTGGTACCTATTTACCTACTTGCATTTTTACATGCTTTCAGACTGCTAGGTTGGCAGGAGCTGGGGCAAGTGATGGGAGCTCACCATGTAACACGGCAGTTCTTGGGTCTCGAACTCGAGCCACCAACCTTCTGGCTGACAAGCCCAGCACCTTAACCACTGGTGCCACTGTGCACTCCTTTGATGTTGTTGTCCTTGCAAGCTGGAACCAAAAAAATCCTCCAGTTACTTATTTTCAAAAGCACAAATGTTCACTCTACAAAGCCACAAAAAGCCTTACCCTATTAGGCTTAAGTCCACCTGGAAAAACTATTTCTTGAAAATTGCAGTTCTATGTTCTTTGGCCAACTCAATTTTGCAACCAGGGATTCTAGGTAAGAGAATGCCAGTTGGATTATGCAGCTTGTCCCCATGATGTGTTCATTATCAACCAGTTTCCAAATACAAATTGGCCAGTTAGCTGGACAAGATCACAGTTTCAAAATTCAGAAGAGTTTGTTTTAATGCTCTCCCTGCAGCAATGTTGCTCTTGTGATGCAGGTGCAATAGAAACCACAGCCTTTGTTTTGTTATCCTGCCAGTTCCACAGGGACACAGGTTTGCATGTGATCTCACCTCTCTTCTCTAAATTCCCGAGGCATTCTGATTTATTTTACTTATGTTACCTATAAAGACAATTCCATTGTCCTTAAATGTTGCCAAGCTTTCTTATACTGTGTGTAAACTCCCCCCTGCCATGAGCTGTAACAGTAGCTCATGGTTATGTTCTATGTTATTATAGTGATTTCTTTCTTCTTGGGTCCATGACTGTAATAAAGTCTTATCTATCCCCAGCATACTCGAGTGGCACCCCCAAAAGTTGCCTTTTATTTGATATCCTTCACTGGTATCATAAGCTTAAACAGAATAAAAAATGTAGGGCCAAGAACAGGAAACAAAACTGGTCTGTCCTCCCAGCTTACACCAGAATTTGTTTTGTGATGGTGCTGATTTTAAATTCATATGGCTGCTCCCTGCGTGATATATAATTCCCAGTATAGCTACCGACCTCAAAGGTTTGCTGTTTCCTCTGTAAGAGTAAATTGAGAGAGGTGTTTAGGAAAACTGAATTTCCTAAGAATGAAGAACAGAGGATAGCTATTTTATAAGGACTTTGATTTCTAGAAGGTAAATGGGAAGTCAGGGTGTTGAAAGCTGGATTAGTCTGAGGCTTGAAAGACCCCTGATCAAGTCTCTCCTGGAGAAAGAACACCTGATGAATTTGTGAGTGTCTGGGATGAGTCCATGGGGGTCAGCAAAGAAGGGAGTAGAACTTTGCTTGTTTCAGGGCAGTTAATTATTTGAAACCATGACTTACTGATTGCAGTTTTGATTAAAAGCAATGTTGGATCCCTGGTTCAATTGCAGTTTTCTACTGATTTGTTTCTGTCTCCCATCCAAACACCAAATCAATCTGTTGAAATGTGGGCAAAACAGTTCCAAACATGAGCAGCTAAAAAAAGAAGCCAGATACTGAAAAAAATCAACATTTGCTTATTCTCAAGATGGATTTGGCTTGTTAAAGCAACCATGGCTAAAGCAAACCCTAATTTAGCATGAACTCACATTGCTCTAGCTCGATCATTGCAGGAATTACCGAGTTCCCAAGTCATGTATGATTTGTTTTAACCATGGCTTGTTCCCTTAAACACAATTGGTTCAGTCTTTACAGCATGCTAAACCATTAACCATGGTTAATGGTATGCTCTGTCAAAAGCCAGTAGGCCCTTTCTGGTTTACTTGACCTATGTGTCCCTTTCTTATCAATGTACTAAACCTTTTAAAGACCTTTGGAGTGTTCTCATACCTTGTTTAAATCTACAAGTCTCCATAGATTAAACTCTTTAGGGCTCCCTCTGACTCTCCATGTTTCTTCAGCAAATTGCCCTTCCTCCCAAGGACCAGCTCCAATTTTGACATCCTTGTGCAGACTTACAAGTCATTTAATTGTCACATCAGCAGGTATCTGAAGCTGTCATTCTCAAGAACACCATTGGGGAATCTCTCCAGCGGAACATGAAAGCTGGCTAATTATTTAGAAATGGGGGACATTGGGGATGGTGGTGTTTTGCCTGCTTTCTGGATTTCTCCTCTGATTATAAAATGTTTGTGTTGCAGGGGGGTTACACTGCCTATCGGTATGCCCAGCCTACTACAGCTACCGCCACTGCCTACAGCGATAGGTAAGATTTCCTTTCCTACTGAATAGATCCTTGACTTGGAAAGCACAACACTGAGGGCTCTTCGGATCCATCTTAGCTTTTGTGTCATTATGATCTTTCTTTGCTCCAATTAAAATCCATGAATAGCCATTACTAAGACTTTATAGTCCTTCTCCATTGAGGAAACCTCTATGTGTTCAGCAGCCATGATGAATGGCATCCCACTCATATGGAGCAGACAACCTGGAGAAATCTGGAACTAGATGCTCATATATTTATATATCATGGCAAAGTCAACATGAAAACTATAGTAGGAAGAAAAAAAAGAATTGTTTGCAAAAATGTACCCATCAAGACATGTGCCCAAAGGTTGTACAGTGAGTATAAAAGTTGGAAATGGATATGCACGAGCAGCACGGGGTGCATGAAAATACATGTGCATTTTCTTCTGGCTTTTGAAAACATTTACACGCTAGAACAAAAATTAGATGAAATACAGGGTAGCAAAAATGAGATGTGGAGATTCCTATCTTCTTCTCTTCTATAGCCTTATTCCTACCACACATTTAAACCCTTAAGCCACCAAATCAAATTCAGTTAGAAATGGGATATACACCTAAGTAAGTATGCATAAGCAAGTAGTGTTTGTGCTCTATGCCAAAGTAATTTTTGAATGCCTTAAATAGTTACTGAGGAGTAAGCCTTAGCTCTCACTCCTGTGAATAAACATGTCTAAGATAGTCCTGTACACAGAACATAATTAAGCTGGGTCCTGAATTAACTCTTTTCTGAGTACATACAAGGCACTTAACCATTGATTTAAAAAAGTGGCTGCCTTTGAATAAGACATGAAGCCATAGCACTTACCCAAACCAAGGTTAACAGTAACCATTTAGCTTGATAGTTGCAAAGATGAAACTGCTGAGTTTTTCATCCACTAGGAAAAACTGCTGCAAAGACAGTTATTGATTTTATCAGGAATTAAATCTGTTCTCCTGTGTCTCCCTTTGCAAACTCTGGAGCTTCTCAGTGCTGCCTGTTAGCTGGAAATTAACAGGAACAGGAACATCACAGCATCAATGAACACCCAAGATAACATTTGAAAAACTCCCAAATTAAATAATAGTTATTTCTAAAATTAAAGCAGCTGAAATCTCATGAGATTGCGAAATCTGATGAGATCTGGTTATCAGCTTTGCAAATGACATTGGAAAAAATTCCAGCGGAGGCAAGATTGAAGAATTCTTGAGGTTTAGACCAAAAAAACCAGTATTTTCTGTCTACATCCTACATTCTCAAATTAATTCAGCGGAGATCAGATATGATCCTTTTAAATAGCAGACAATAAATACGATTAGGAAAGAACAATCGCTCTTCTCTGGTTACAGCTAAATCCACATTCAGTCATCAAGAGGGAGAGAAAAGAGAGATGGGAGAAAAAGGTTTGGATATTAATTCAGAGAGCTTTTTTGCATTTCCATCACAAGACCAGGCACAGAGATTAGAACGGGAATTAAATTGCAGAGTTGTACAGTGTATATGAAGAGTATTTTCGAGAAGCATTACTGAATCTTATTCTCATTTGGGGAGGGGGGGAGAAGCAAAAAAGAGCTTCTAAAGGTGAAACAAGTCTTGGGATGGGAGCCTAGATTCTCAAAGTGCTGTTCATGGATTCATTTCTTAAGAGAAATATAGACCTCAACTTATATATTTATGTGGAACAATGAATGTTAAAGCTCTGCATGCAGTGTTGCCTTCCCAAATGTGCTTATCATGTTCTGGCAGTGGAGACACACACACACATGTTTGATGAATAAAATCAATTTGCATGAGCTGGCTGAGGCATGCTGGGTTCTGACAGGTAAGCAAGTTAACCTATTTGTTTCGTTTTGTTCCCTGGACGTGCAGATTCTTAGCCGTTCTATTCTCACTCTGGTTCTGCTGTTTGTGCCTGATGTGAAGCTGGAGATAGGCTTTGTTTTCTTTTTTTGTTTCCTCTTGAGGAGAATGGATGGCAATGGAGCACAGCTCGAGAATTCATATTTCATTTCCACAAAGATGTGTCGTTGAGCATGTGGTCGCTAAAAGTACGTTCTCTTTGAGTTTGCAGTGCTGAGAAGATTGCTGGGTCATCAGGAGCAAACCCCCCAAGAGGTCTCACGATCACTTAGAGATAAAGCAGACAAGTAAACTAGGAAAGTTTCAACTTGGGGAATCGGGTCTTAGTAAACGTTCTCCAGATTCTCTCTCTTGAGGTGGTCTGCAGAAAGAAAGGAGGACTGCATGGTGGGCTGGGTTCATCAAATAACGTCCGTCAACTGTGTTTGTCTGGCTACGTGAACAGGGTTTGCTCAGTTGGTTTCAGAGCAGAGGGAAAATACTTTCCATAACTTCATCAGTTGCATATGACATGATATCTTGATGCAGCCTATATTTTTAAAGACATGAAACTGTGGACTGCATATACATTTAGGAGATGGAGTAGAACCCACAATGTGCATTCTCTCTCTCTGAACCCCTGGCAGGTTCTCCTATCAAAGTTTGTTGTTCTGCTGGTTGATCAAGTGGTGCCAGCTAAGCAACATTATCTGTATTTCCTCTAGGACCACAAGCAGTGTGCATATGAAACATGAAACTTAATGATCATAGATGGAGCATGGCAAAACTGTTTGGCTGGAATTTCATGGTGGGTAGAAATATGCATGCAGTAGCAAATGTGCAGGTGAGGAAGCTATGCTACTATTACTTTTCATGAAAAAGAAAAGATGCTCTTGTCTATACTTCTGCAAGGCACAGGACAATGTGTAATTCATAAAGTACAAACCTTTGGCAGTCATTAGCACCCACTATCCTGACGTAACTTTCCAAGCATCAGGACACCATTCCAGATTTATTCCAAAACAATTTAGTGCCCACCATGTCTGCAGATTCTGGGGAGATAAAGTGTGAAGTGGGTATGATCAAAATTTTTGTGGAGCTCCAATCCACTACCAAACTCTCTTTGCATTCAGGAGAAAGTAAGGATTTCTTCTGTTGTGAAGTGAAATGTGGGGAAGAGGGAGAAATATCCCATTTGTGAATGAAGTATTCCTTGGATTGCAGAACAGAGCGCATTACAGTCACTGTGGCTGGGGCTGGCATTGGTGAGAGCAGGCATATGCACTTGATAAAATGCAATGGCTCCCACAATCCAACTAATTTGGCCCAAAGATTTTCACACACATCCTAGGAAGGGATTATTTATCTGTTCCAGTGTATTTACAACAGCCAAGAGAAAGAGTGACTATTTTCACATTTGCCCTCCCATTTCTCCTAAAGTGACCATACAAGGTATTGGGAATGTTATGTGCAAAAGTGCTATAGGTAGATAAGAATAAAAATCCCAATGGAATCCACAAAAATGCAACGTTTTGAGTCCAATCCAGTGGGCAAAAGCATAGATGTCAGATGCCCACAATGATAGAATTTCTTGGGCGTTTTACTGGTCCATCCTTTGGGATTTCGCAAGCACCCTTACTTTAGCATTTTCTTGTAGAAAAAGCTTGTTGTTCTTGCAAAATGCTTATAGGGAAGAAGGCAGCTGATCCCAACCCATATGTCAAGATATTGTGTGGCTCAGTAACAAAGCAGGAATTCAGTCAGAGCAAATTCATAGGTGCCTTGGCATTCAAAATATGTTCTCCCTGATCTTCTAGCCCTACATTTTCAGTTTTCCATGCTGTTTAATTTGTGTACAATGTCCACACTGTTCTGCCATTTTCAGATCTCTGTCTTATTTATTTATATATTCCAGCATTCTTCAAAACAACCTGCTTGGGGTTCTCAGGCAGTCTCTAGCCCTATTCTGGCAATCTTGCCATGTCCAATCCAGGAGGAGCAGTGACCTCTGCATACTCTGTCTCGGGGGGGGGGGGGGATTATGCCTTTATCATGACTATCTTCAGCAGGGAATCTTTGCAGAGGGCTAGCATAACATGCCTGTGCTATTGACCAAGGCTGTGCAAATCTCAGGTTGCAGACTAGAATAATGCTCTACTGGCATTCTTTTGATGTCCCTCGAGATTTTTGAGATCTTTTTTATCGGAGGAGGAATTTCCCAATTTCTCTTTGAAGAACACTTGATCATAATTTTTCAAATTTGATTGTCTTTCTAAGCAAAATGTTTGCACATTTTATCAGAATTTCAGAATTCCTCAGATTTATTAGTGTGCTGCTCTCTAAAGAGGAACCCTGGCAGTTGGTTTCACATATTGGTGAGGACACTAGCACCAAATCTGGGCATCTGAGTAATTAATCAATATTCCCCATCCTTTTGTCCAAGAATAACTGTTTCTCGGGATCCTCAGATGGACACATGGTATAATGCTATTTCCACCCCATCCCAATGTTTGTATTTTCCACATCCTTCCATCTGAACACAATTTAGAGCAGGAGTGAAGGACATTGGACCTCTAGATGCTGTTGATTTCACCCTTCACCTTGGCTTATAGTGCTATGAAGCACTGAAACTCTATGTAAGCACAGTAAACCTGCAACAGCATTTACAGTATTTACATTTTCCCATTTAATGAGGTTACTTCAGTCTTGAGTATCTGGCTGACAACACAATGAAATATTGTCAGAGCCAGCCGAATTAGGTAATTAAAAATGTAAGAGGTACTTCCTCTATTTTTGAATTATTAATTATCCCTGGCATGCTAAACATTCAAATTCTCTCTTTATGTATAATTAGAATCACATTAATATTGGTCATTTGCATAATTGTAGGTACCTTAAATGGATTTAGTTAAAATGAGTATTATTTTGGGGCAAGGTGTATCTGTATATGTGTATCCCCAGCAGAATAAAGTTTTGTTCTGGTTAGTTGCAAATTCACAAAAAAAATGTTTTTCTTGGTCTATAAGAAATTCTAAAACTACTTTAAATAACCTAAATAAAGAATACTTTGCAACAAGATACTTTATACAAACAAGGATTCTACAAATTATAGTTTAGTTGCTAAATAGTTGACTTTGTTGATTAACTTTCCACTATATTTCCCCATTCAAAAGAAGACATGAATTTTGCATGTGTCTGAATTAATTTCTGCATTCCTTGAGAGTGTTGACCCTTTCTAAATAGTAAGACGGCAAATATTTGCAAAAAAAACCCCTTTCTTTCCAGTTTTACTTTCCCTTCATGTCCTTTGCTGTAAGTTTATAGTATTTTACAATAATTATTTCTCCAGCCCCCTCTTCTCATTTAGAAATTATTATTTTTATTACAAACATATTTTGTAATAAATTGTATTGCAAATACAAAATATTTTTAAAACGTACTTTGTATCTGGGATATAATTGAGAAATATTAGTTTGTGACAAGATTCTAGCATATATTTTTAATGAGATGGAGTAATTTCTGATTGGATGCATAGATTTTGTATAAGGGAACAGGAGATTAAATGTGAAAATGTGGAATTCTGAAGTAAATGAACCATAGAATAACAAGAGGTTACAATGACGTCCAGTAATATCCATCTGTCATATCAAGGATATGGCTGAATCCATAGTTTAAATTTGACCAACCACAAAAAGTGTTGTAGCTCTTAATGAAAGAAGAGGCATTCTCAATATGGAATAAGATGTGTCATGGATGATATTTCACAGCCTTAAAAATAACTATTTCTGAACATTTAAAATTAAGCAAAATGCTTTTTTTACCTTTCAAGTTCTGACGTAGTTTTTCACTTCCACCACGAAAATGAAGCAATGGAGGAGTAGACTGGATGAACAGCAGATCTGAAGAAGAATTGTGACTTGCTATTCCAGTATCATTTTGGACATAAAAAACAGTTGTATCTGATTTTCACATGCTTCAAATCTCTTTGTGCACATGTTATTAGTAATAAAAAATGCTGGCACCATAGAATGTGCCTTAACTGTAATCTTCCTGTTGAGGACACATGAAAATTGAACCTTCCCACCAGTGAGGAATCATTGATTCCTTCATTGTCCCTTTCTAGGGGACCTTGAGAAGAAGACATATCCTGTCATTCTCTGCTACAACATTCAGAATTAAGTGCAAACTGGAAACATTCCTTTGTAGTCAATCCATTTTGAGGAAAAAGAATGAAAACATAAATTAATCTCATTAAATCCATAGTGAACATCAGGATTAAAAGTCAGTATTTATTGACCTAAGCTTTTGAGCTCCCCCCAGAGCTCAATCTCTGAGGATGGAAAGTACCATAAAAGTACACCGCTGCAATCCACACACAAGAATCATTGCTTGGGAGTTGGCTTTTTCTTTACCATAAATTAATCTATGAGATGCCCCAGGGAGGAAAAAAATCTGGCCAAATATTCAAGAGGTGCTCTTCAGGATATAGGGCTAGTCTCTGCATGGCAGTGGGGTGTATTGTTATGTTGTCATTGCATGATCATTTGATGTGTTGATAGAATGTCTAACAGTGTACCCAGATTTTGACAGATCCATTGCATTGATTCTGGGAATGGCTTGCTTGAATTGGCCCCATGTTAATTGGCTACCCCATCCTCTTTAATGATTGCATCTTGGAAGAGAATAAGAGAATGTCAACTGTAAATATAGAAGGGATTAAGAATGGGTTCCCTGGGATGCCTCACAATTGAGCCTCCATCTTGGAAGATAAGGGATCTTCCCATGCTATTTTATACATTTGGGGTAGAGACTTTGTGCAGCCACCCCTTTCCACCCAAAAGAAAAAATTCTCTGGACCCAGAAAACATGGTATGTCCAGACATTCATGCATTTATGCCATTTAATATTGTCTGGATATATGGTATGGATATAATTAATGGCATAATGTGAAAGTAGTGTGTTTTCTTTCCCCCACCCCTTGTAGAGTTGCAGGATTAATATTGTATTCGGGATATTATCATCAAGCCCTGATGGAGCTCAAGGCAGCAAATGTAGTGTTTCCCCATGCTCTTACTTTTAAGGATCAGACCATTAATCCTCAACCTTAGCAACTTTAAGATGTGTGGACTTCATCTCCTAGAAACTGCCAGCTAGATTTACACGCATCTTAAAGTTGCTAAGGTTGAAAAACACTGGATTAGACAGATTATGGCTGAATTTGGACATGCCCTGAGCAAGTAGCCTGATGGCTCTACAGCACCATTTCTAGCTAGGAGCAAGGGAAAACTTGGTTTACTTTGCAAAATAACTTATGAATTGCATTGTAATTGCATTTCGATATTCCTGTGTGTCCATATTTTGCAATGTACTATTTGTTCTTTAATCTTTACCATTTTGATTTGATTTGGTTTTGGTTTACATATCAGATATAAAAAAAGTTTGCATGAGTGAAAACAAAAGTACAAAATGTGGAAGATGTGTATGTGTGTATGGAGATAACTATGGAGGTAGAGATTAAAATTTCCTACAATTTTGCAGAATCGACTAAAAATGTATGTGTGACACAAAAGAGACATGAAACTACGTATGCATTTCTATGTAGATTAAAAAACCCCAATATAAATTAAAATGAATCAAATGTTGGATTGGAAGAATGACAAACTAAACTAAAATAGATTGATGATGCAGATGAGATGGACAGACAGTCAGGCAGACAGATCTGTTCCTACTTCTAGAATTTTCTGAGTAAAGGAGGAACAGAACATCCTGGCAACATCAGTTTGATTAGGGTTGTCCAATCTGGGCACCTTCCCAATGCATGGACTTCAACTCCTAGAAACTTCAGTAAAGGTCATGCTGGCTGAGGTGTTCTGGGAGTTAAAGATCGTCAACCTGGAAGTTACTGAGTTTGAGGAACATTGATATAATTAGGTACCGCCCCTCCCGGCGGGAAGGTAACAGTGTCCGTGCGCCTTAAGGTGTCCAGTCATGCTGGCCACATGACC
>JANHZU010003683.1:79763-97632 GCA_032468055.1 Acrochordus granulatus
TGGATGGATGGATAGATGGAGGGATGGAGGGAGGGAGGGAGGGATCTCATTTGATAATTCAGTACCAGTCATTCAGAGAGTCCCTTAATAGAACGCTCTTTCCCTGTTTAAATAGAATATTCCATAAAAAAATAGCGGTTTGTTACCAAAAGTTGATAATGCAATCAAAGAAATTATTCTTTTTCTTCAGAAACTGTGCAAGAGAGCCAGTTTGGTGTAGTGATTAAGGTGCTGGCCTAGAAAGCAGGAGACTGTGAGTTCTAGTCCTCCCTTAGGCCTTGGGTTACTTATAAAGTAATAATGATAGGATAAAAATCTAGTAAATAAATAATAAATGTAATGGGAGCATATCCTATTGACCGGGCAGCAGGTCTCAGTGCCTGCAAGACTTTGCAGGGCTCAGAAGTTACCAGAATCAGGCCTGGTTAGGAGGGCGATGCAACATCTTGGAAATAATTCAGAAAAGGCACTTCTAACATGCAAGTGCATCAACGTAGCACCTTTCTTTTTTGCTTTTTCAATTGGCACATTTTCTCCCTAGGACCCCCCCCCCATTGCCATAGGATGATGGGAAAGGAATTGCAAACCATGCATGCCTTGAAATACTTATCTGTAATCAGATCTCAATATTACAGTTCTCCCGATGGCTACTTAACCAGGGAACATTCAAGGAATCCCAAAAAGGTCGATTAGATCAGAAAGTGGAAGAAATATCTCAGAAAAAGTCAGTGGCAAACTTCGAAGAAGACAACTGCAAATCACTTCTGCATTTTGTCAAAGAATAACTTAAAGGTGACTTAAAAAAGTCATTAAGAGTCACATTTTCATTGTACATTTTCATTTCCCTTACAAAGGACAGTCCTATTTTTCAATAGCGACTTAAACCAAGTTGGTTTAATGCTAAATCATACCATGAATGGAGTACAAGGTGCTTCACAGTCACGGTTTGTACTTGGTAAAAGTTGCACAGTCCATCTTATCGCAGCCCACTAAAACATTTCTATTTAAATGAGATGGATTTCTATCTTGCCATTAGTTGTGTATCAACTGATGTGCTTTTGCCCTTTAAAAATATGGCCTTTCTCGTCTCTGGTTTGAGGTGTGTTTCCTCATTTTAAAAAATGTCTTATTTTCACTTTACTATTTTGGCACTGAGCACCTGGATTCTGTACAGCTCAGCTATTTCTTGGCAGGGAGGCTCAAGTTAGTTCTGAACGGAATTAACTCTGCAAAATTACTGTTAGGATCAGAAAATGAAACTTTAATTGCATGCGCTCACACAATGCTAGCAGAAAGGAAGAGAAGGGTACAAACGTCACATTCTCCTTTGATATATCTTTTATTCCTGGCATATCACTGTATCCTAGGAGCATTAGCTAAGAAGGATCAGATGCTTCTGCAGTTGCCAGTTTCAAACCAGAAGTAGTGACGAGAAGTCAAAATGGAGACTTTCCCAGCAAAAAAATTAGTGTTTATCTGAGAGCTTCCGTGATAAATTCTACCAGGAGCCAACTTCATTGCAGACACATCGAGAATATTTTGAAAAAGATTCTTGCCATTGTCAGACGCACAAGAGGGCTCACACGGACCATCAGGGATAACTTTTTGTAATGCATTATTAAACTTAAATGTCAAGGAGAAAGTTTCTGGTGTGGTTCTCCCACAGTGTTCTTGTTCTCCTGCTGAACGGCAATTTTACAAAAAAAAATTCTTAACAGTAAAAGCAAACATACATTACTATGTCATCTGTTTTGCAAAACTGCAAAAAAATTACTTAAAAAGGCAACTGGACTGTTATTTTTAAATGTTTTGGAATAATGTTTCAATTCCCATCCAGGAGTTTTCCTTGGTCTCATATGTAAAAAGGGAAAAATAATAAGGAATATATTCACATTTCTCAAAAGGGGGCAGGAAACAGCGAACAATGAACAGAGGAGGTGGAGGAGGATTCCAGATGGAAGGTCCTAAACCAGTGGAAGTCTCACACTTCTCCACTAGAGAATCTCATCTTCCAGGAAATAGCCAAGGCAGCTTAACACTGTTTGTGGAATTTGAACCCTAATTCCCACAATCTCTGATCACTGGCCACACTGTACACAGTTGATGTAAATCAAAATTCACAATTATATTAAGCACTATGTTGGCTATTTTTTCCTTGGAGACTTGTGCCAGTCGTATGGTGGCAACGGTGCTAGGCTTGGGCAACATGTCTTCTTCAACCCCAGAAACACATCTGGATGTTTTACCTAAAGTTCTGTCTTTTCAATTTCTTTATTTGCATTTTCCTTTAAGTGGATGCATTTCCCAGTAACGCAGTAACGGAACCCTGCATTCTCTGTGAAGGAAAGAAAAGGAAGGGTGCAGCTTTTTTAAAAAAAACGTTATGTTTGTGTGTGTAGATTTTAGGGCTGTGAGAAGCTTTAGGACAGAGATTCTATTTGAAGGCAGCTTGATTGGACTGACTTTCTAAATCAGATCAACAGTTGGGATCAAATAATTGGATCACATTAGTGCCTCATTGGGAAGGGATACTGGAAAATTTAATCACTTTTTTTTCCAAACTTGATTTGAATTGGATCTTGCTGGTTGGATCCCAGGCAAACCATCCCTATGAACTGGATTGGAGTCAATTTGCTCACCAGTACTAAATTTGGGGGTTATCATCATTTAGATGCAGGTCCCTGGAATATAGCCAGTTGTGAATAATAGGCAGATGTCTTGGCTGGTGCAAAACTTCCATCCAAAATGACTATTGAGAGTAATGCAAGTTATCAGACATTACATATGGAAGCACCAAACTGAGGAGGAAAGGAATAAAACTTACACATATATAGGGAGTCCTCAACTTACAACCACAACTGGCTTTCAGAATTTTCAGAAACAGAATTTCTGTTGCTAAGCAGGCAATTGTTAAGTGACTTATGCTCAATTTTATGACCTTTTTTGCCACAGTGAATCACTGAAGTTGTTAAGTGAATCATACAGTCATTAACAGAATCCAGCTTCTCCCATTGATTCTCCTTGTTGGACACCGGCTGGGAAAGTCACAAATGGTGATGTCATAAGTACATGAAAGTTGCCAAGCACCCAAATTTTGATCATGTGACTAAGGGGATGCTGTGACAGTCTTAAGTACAGGGACCGTTCATAAGTCACTTTTTTCAGTGTTGTTGTTAACTTTAGACAGTTGCTAAACAAATGGTTGTAAGTTGAGGACTACCTGTAGCTGAGTCAAAGTTTTGATTCATCATAAGATTGAATTGCATACCTGGGTCAACAATTCCTACACCTTCACAGCTTGAGAAAAACCTCACACTTAATTCTACCCATTTTTATTTACTACGCTAATCCTGTACACAGCTCAGCAGCAACCATAATTATATATAATTAAACATTCAAAAAGGTGGTTAGTTTTAGTGATGTGACCCTGCCCTATTCTTTGGCCTTCAATGCTGTTAAACTGACCTAATTATCTTATTAAACCATCTTTGGAAGCTAAGTAACTTGATTGGCACTACTGCAACTAATATCTGGATGAAAATCAAATTATTCTGATTCTGCACTTCTTCAAATTTTTCAATGAAATTTGGATGGCCTTAAAATACAGAGGAAATAAGTAAAATGCCCAACTTAAATTCTTGATGATGATCTACCTTTAAGCTAATGCACTGGGAAGGGGATGCATCTCATGGGGGATTCCTGGCACTTTAGTAATATCCTAAGATCACGCCAGGATATGCCGTATTTATCAAAAGATATAGAATCATGGCTGGGTCTAAGGGCATCAGTGAGCCTGGATAAGTCTCACCCTCCTGTCACTGTTTTTATGTGTTTTATTGTTTGTTTTAATGAGAAGCTAGCATGCTGCAAAGCCCCAGCCTCAAGAATCGTTTTATTTAGGCAAAACCAGCATTCTCAGATTAAAAACAGAAGGAAAAGAAAGGGGGAGGAGATTGGAGGGGAGAGAAAGAAGAGAGAAAAACACTGTGAGGCGGCGAAAAAATCGTTTTTGCCCTTCTTCGATCTCCCCTGCACTTGTTGTCCTCAAAGAGTTTTTGTTTCTGTTTCTTTAAGAACAATCCACTCTTCCTCCTGGCCAGTTAGTTGCATGGTTTCCTGGTTTGCACCCTCTGTGTGAACAAGCATCGATGAAGGAGGAAATAAGTTGCCAAAGACATGCCTGTAGGTGCCTTAGTGTGCCAACTGTAGTCCTATAACCTGTCCTGTATGCCAGATTACACCCAAATGGCAATTTATGTCATCATCATAACTTGGGGGGGGGCATCCTGTATTCCAGAACAGATGTATTCACCAGCTTACCAGCATTAATTATTTGTCGGTTGTGTAATTTATTCCCAACTCAATCTGGAGGGACTCTGGGCAGTTTAGAGATGATTCACTCATCCCATCTTCTCAGGAGCAGGTCTTGTTCTTCCAGGATACACAGAGTTCACAGGAGGGGTAGGCTAATCAGCTGAGATCCTACTCAAATCTGCCACTCAGGTCAATAGAGGGTTGCATTTGATTCAGACTTGCTCTCCAATTTGATTTGGATTTGCAATCAAACCTCTTCATTTCAAACCTTTGATTTTAAAGAAGCGAATGAACTGATCAGATTGTTTTGCTTCTAACATTGGATGCAAAGAATTCTTTCAGATTCTTCCAACAGAAGAAGGTCTTAATATATTTTTTTTCATTTTTGTGGAACTGGATAAATATATATGTGCGCAAATGGTCATTAAATGGACAAAGGACTCCGTGTCTCTGTTGGTGAGATAAACACAGTATAATTTTTGTTCTCTAGTTATGGAAAATCTTGAAGAAGAAGAATCAAAAATCTGCCTACCTCTGTAGAGGTTAGATACTAAGGTTAGATACTCAATAAGATACTAAGCTGAGTTATCTACTAATTTTAACTCAATAAGATAACCTTATGGAGATAAAGAACAGGAAATTTGCAGAAAAATTGTTCCCTATCTATTGTAGCAGAGAACTCTAGTAAGCCTGGTACTAGCTGAGAAGAAGTTGCAGTAATAATGGGCATGTTTCAGACTATAATGCTGCAGCTTAATTTAACAGAATTGCTCACAGGAAATGTACGGCTTGCATTATCTTAATGGAGCTAGAATCTAGGAGGAGGTGACAAATCATTGCTTATTCAAAGACACACTGAGTCCTCTATAGCCCATTGAATTGCCAACACAATGGAGACCTTGTCCCACATGTTTACATATTTAACAAAAAGAAAGGAGAAAAAGCAAAGGAGATACTATGTTCAGACACCCTGTTACACAGGTAGATACATAAACAGTCATTCAAAAATCAAATTGTGTTTTTTTTCCCTTTAAACAATAATTCTGCTATTTCAACAATATTTCTTGTATGAACTCAGGGAGTTTCTCAGCATATTCAAACAACTCTCAATACCCATTACCTCCTGAATGTTATCTAGGGCATCCAGCCAACACCAACATTGTCTGCATGTCCCCACATCCTATAGACGTGAGGTTGTGACCTGTGATTGTCTTCAGACACTACTTTCATTTCATGGTGACTGTTCAGCCATGTTAGCATGAGACTATACATGCCCAAGCAGCCTGTATTCCCAAGATAAGATAAAGTGTAAGACAGGTATCAAATGGAAGCAAATGCCTGGGCATGCAAGCTGAAATTTTCTGAAGTGGCAGGCAGTCAATGGTCCATTCTCACCAGACTTTCATTCATCACTTAGCGGCTGTGCAATAAATTATCCATACCACCCCCATTTTCATTTGCATGAACCATTAATCACTTACATCCCCCTTCATTTAAAATATATGAAAAGCCGTACTGTCATGAGGCTAGTTCATGTATCTATGTTTGTTGGTTGAGAATGGCAGCATCAGATCCTATCTTGCATAACCAAATGAGCCTTCTAAAAGGAGTCAACTGGTTTGGGAGAAATCAATGACAAGGAATTGAGACAAATGAAGAGAAAAATAGAAGGACAGCTGGATTGGGTAGAAGAAGTAGCCTTAAGTCTAGAGGTGGGCAAAGCAGTTTTAATTGGAGTTAATTGGAAGACATCTTTAGAAAATCCTTCTCCTGCTAAAGGCTTCATAGAAAAAGCAAGTGGAAGAAAAGTGGCCATATGTGCTGTTCCTAATTTATTTTAAAAACTAGCCTGTTTGGGGGATATAGAAATGCCATATTTAGGTTGAGTTGAGTAATGTCAGTTCTTCCAAACTCCAGTAGCCAGTAATATCTCCCTTGCAGGCAGATAGTAACTAATTTTTCCTAACTAGAAGAAAACTTCAGAAGGCCATCACTAAAATCTCACCTATGTGATGATGTTCCAGTTTGGACCAAAAACCTGCCCACCTCATTTGATAGCAAGTACAAATTTTCCCTTGCCTGTTCCATCTGAGATTCCACCTCTCAGAAAATAATTTCCCCCTTGAAAGGAGGATGCGATCTTATAGGGATACTCTACCATCTAGGCATAATATGGTCCCCTCACATGGTTACTCTTTCAAAGAAAATTTAGAAAGATCGAGAGCTTTGGACTGTGCAAATGAGTAGACTAAAATAACGCCCAAAAATGTTCTCTCCAGTAAATTCCATAGTCATACTTCTATCTGCTTCCTTTAACTGTCCCAGTTGTAAAAGTGGTGGGGACATGTTCCCCTTTGTGACAATTGATGAAAAGAATTTTCTGTTCTTGAAACGTACTTTGGAATTGTAACATTTCCCATTAAAATAACTCTACAACTCAGTTGTGTTTAATTGTAAAAGACAATGAAGTTGCTTATTGTAGATCATCTCTCTCTTTTATATTATTTAAGGTCATCTACATGAGCTTATTCTCTGGTGAATTGTATAACAGCTACTAGGTCTGATTAGCATCAACGTTCAGGTTCTGTTGCAGCCTGGTTGACTTTGAACATGTTCATTTCTGCATCTTCAACACGGAGCTTTAAGTAATAGGGAACTTTGAAATTGTTTGATATGATTCCTCTTGTCACTGCTTACTCTTTAGCCGGGTCTGGGATGTTTGAGATAGGTTCCCATGACAGTTCCCCTCCTTTATCAGTTGAGGTAGACTAAACCACCCTAATTAATTCTGATCACCATTTTCAAGCATCATTTTGAAAGACTCTGAGAGTCCGTGATCCCTCAGATGATGCTAAATTGCAGTGGTGAGCAAAGTTGGTACAACGTTGCTGAGAATTGCTTGGCAACATTTGGCAGGCTACAGTTTCCCATAGCTCTTTTAATTTGTTCAAAAATGAATGGTCAAATTTGAATCCATAATATTTATTTTCTAACCACTATTGAAAAGAAATCAAAGGACGAGCCAACGTTAGTCTGCCTAGGGTAGCATATATCCTCTCTGGAGCACTCATATCATGGCTTGCTGTAAATTATTGTACTCACAGTTGTTTTCCTCTTCAAATAATCCCTAAGAAGTATAACTGAATGGCTTAACTCATCTAATATGGAACAAAACTGAAATGAGCAGGCAACTGAGTAGAATTCATTGCAGCCTTCTCATGATTTCAGCAGCTTCTATGCTGCTGTACATGCAAACCTACCATGATAGTGTTTTATGGTAAATCTCACTGTGTGACAAAGATGATCCCAATGCATTGAAATAATTATGTATTCCAGTATATTTACAGGCTGCAATGTAAAACAGAAATATACAACCTGAAATATACAACTATATAGCCCCTTCCTGCAAAGCCCTGAGTACAATATCTAAAATATTTCTAAGAGCTGCCATCAGACTATAATTTTTATTGGGAGTGCAGCAGAGAAGTAGTAAAACTATTGAGATAAACCATTAACTGCAAGAAATTATTTTAATATTATAAAGTGTGTGTGTAATCAGATTTAGTTGAAGACCCAAACAGATACATATCTAATCATATATGTAGACTCCACCTATGAGTAAACCTTCAATCACATTTCTGAAAGGCCAATAGCATTTCTAATGTTGAAAATAAATTTGAACATTTAAATGATATCTCACTTTTTCTGGATGGATCTTTGTCTATCTGCAAAGGTGGATCTGTCTATCTGTGACTATGGAGTAATGCTTGGATACTTGGCCAACTCAAGAGTATAAAGTTGAGGGAATTCTTTGTTCCTCTTTGATTTTTGTGTGTTGCAGAGATGCTTAGTATTTGTCAAGGCACAGTAACACACAGTATGGAACAGTTGTCAAAGCATGAGTGATAATTTATACATATTTATATATATTTATATCCATGGCTTCTGTAACATATGGCCAGCTATAACCCATTTCAGATCTGCTGTTTCCCAATTCTATTTTTCCTCCATGTTTATCAACCCAAAACAAAATCCCAGGGAATTTTGGAAGCTTGGATTAGAGCCCTGCTTATGTTAATTTACAGTAATCAAATCCTAGCTAAGATGTTATGTGTTGACTGGAATCAGAAAATACTTTGATGTGTCTTAAAATATTCCAGTTACATAGGATAAAATGGATTTCTTTTAATGAGAGTAAGAAGAGAAGAATATGAAAAAGCCGCTGGTTTGATACCAGTTTAGCCGATTAAGCTGAGAAACCAGGCAGAGCCAGTTAAGAGAGGTGTGTTTGATTGCCTTTCAAAAACTCTGATCTAAAAATCCCCCCTCACATTTGCTGACCTATTGCATTTGAAAAATGTAAGACACACTGACTGAAGTTGGACTCTAACCGTGGGGGAAACTAGGACTGAACCATGTGTGAAGAGTGGGATCGGGTAGAGTCATTATGCATGACCAAACAAAGGAGGGACAATCCCCGTGAGGATTGTTAGATATATGCCAAGGTCCCCATGGGGGTTGCTCCTCCTTC
The DNA here is from genome assembly GCA_032468055.1 of Acrochordus granulatus. Lineage (NCBI taxonomy): Eukaryota > Metazoa > Chordata > Lepidosauria > Squamata > Acrochordidae > Acrochordus > Acrochordus granulatus. Next base: position 88,609 of record JANHZU010003683.1, read on the forward strand.
ATTTGGTCATGCGTAATAACCCAAAGCTGATCCTCTTCTTCACACATGGTTCAGTCCTAGTTTTCTCCACACGAACATACATATATATTCCATTCAATCATGCCTGATTCTCAGCGGCTGCCTGGAAAATTCCCTGCAGTATTTTTGGCAACGTTTTTCAGAAGTTATTTGCCATCACCTCCTTCTTAGGACTGAGAGAAAATGAGTGGCCAAGGTCACCCAGCTGGCCTCATGCCAAAAGTGAGACTAGCACACACAGTCTCCTCATGACTAGCCTGATGCCTTAACCACCATTCATTAACTGCTATTCACTAATCTGGCTCTCTTAACTTATATCTACCACAGTTTTAATCATTGTCCTTGACTGAGGTCATCCATAGCACATTGGGGTCCACAACTGACTATACATTATAGGTTTTCTACAAATTATTTGTCTAGATTCCTCCATCTCAAGTTGACTTGGGGAAGTGATGAATTTTGACTGTCAAATGTAAGAGATTGCCCCTCTCCCCTTCCCCTGTTCTGCCTGCACTAAAGAGTGTGGTGGAGAAGTGGGATTCCTGTCACTCATCGTCCATGAGCATCTTCACCAGTACTAAATACCAAAGATAAAATCCTAGAGAATACACACATTTGCAGCTTCCGCCAAGACTTAAGAAGCAGAGCCAGCCTCTGTTTAAAGACTTCTAGTGATGGAGAATTCACCATTACATGTGGTGATCCTTTTTGCTAGCTGATGGCTTCTACACTGTGTTCTTCATATTCAACCAACACTGAAGTATATTGTGTTTTTCTATGTTGTTCACCCCCTTGAGGGCATAGCACACTGAAACTTAAGGGTGGACATGCTATCATTCCTAAAACTGGATCGCCATCTATGAATTATCAAACTTCACTGAAACCACTTTAGTGATGTGACATATTATAAACACTTGAATCAGGTTTAGCCCCCTTAAAACACTATACATATGTTTCCCAATAGAGAAATGTTTATCCCTGACTACATATTTGACACGATCCCTCCCACTGAGCCTTTGATTTTCCCCCCAAATGCCAGTTGACACCCAAAGTTTACCCTTCAATCCTATGTAAGATTTTTAGGGAATCTTAAGCGGGGAAAAAAGAAGAATAAGCTTGCAACATGCATTCAAGGAGATTAATGTTAGCTTTCTGTAAGACTTTAAGACTTTGATTATGTTATCAGTCCTGTGGTTAGCAGGTGGGGTTGAGCTATGCATTGGATATATCAATATGCTATTAATGATAGATCTTTTTTTTTATCATGGCTGCTGTTTTATATATAACATATGTCTGCATTTTTCTCTTTTTATACTTTTAACATTGTTAGCCACCCAGAGACTTATATTTCAGATGAATGGCCATATAAATTAGATGGATGGATGGATGGATGGATGGATGGATGGATGGATGGATGGATGGATGGATGGATGGACCAGTAACAGAAATCACTTCTGGTATCATGGGTACAACAGCAAAATCTGGCAGAAAGTTCTTCCTTTCCTGTCCAATAGAAATCATAAAATTTCAGTTCTGTCTGCATGATGAAGCTACTATGTGCACAAAACCTTAAGCCACAATGTACAACCAGATACACCCCATTATTTAATAAGAATGGGAGCAAATGGGAGATGGGTGGGTAGGAAGGAGGGCTCATATCATAGCTAGTGTTGTTGTCTGAGTTGCTTTGGAGGAACTTGGTGACAACCCCAGACCAAGCACTCAGTTTGTATGTTTGCCTGCCATATATATTGCTTGGACAGAGCACGGATCAGCTTCTGTGTTGCAGGGTTGGGACCAATCCTACGTGTCCTCTGTCACCTCAGCCCTGCTGCTCCCACTGCTGCACATCTGCCGTACATTTCAGTGGTGCTTGCTGGAGGTCCCTAGGCTGTTGTGCATGGTGCGCCTTTCACTGAGACATTTCACTTCTGCCAGCCTTCCACTGGAATGATTGCATGAGGAAATGATGAGGCATGACAGTCCAAACTGGAGATGTGGTCTAATAATCATGATTAATGACTAACAATCATCATAATTCCTCCTTCCCTTTCTCTTTTTTCTTTTTAAAAAACAATTGAAATGTTTTGAGTTCCTCCCCTTCTCCCTACTTCCTTTGCAACCCTTGTTTAAAAGTCAGAACCAATGAATTTGGCAAATGATGATTTAATATTAATATCCGTTCTGCAGCTTTGTAATAATGGTATTATTAGGATATGCGGTGCCATATATGCTTTTACAAATCTGTCTGCACACACATTTGTATCTGTTTAGAAAATAGTCAGCATCCCCACATTTCGCTTTCAGTGTTTGATTTCCTTTTTTTTTGTCCTATAAATTTTGTCCTATAAATTGCTAAGCTCCTTTTAAAGTCAGCCCAGCTTGCCTTCATTTAGTGGATACAAATGTACCTTCATTTACCAAAAGGAAACATCTGAATTATAATTTAGCATAAGCTCCTGGGTTTCCTGAAGCTTAAAATTCTAAGACTAGAGTTGTGCATAAATTCCAGAGTCACCATTAATCGTCTATCTTAGCGATTTAGACATTCTTGAGCTAACAAGCCCTGCCAATGCTCCTCTCTACATTCATGAAAACGAAATGCCTCCATCCCTTTTAACCCTTCTGTAAACATAAAGTCAATTGGCAGCAAACCCATTTCCCAGTCAGCACGCAGTATTGTGAATCTTATCTTCTCTTGCAGAAATCAATTCGTCTTCGTTGCAACCGATGAAATTTCTTGTAACACCTCGGCAGGTAACAATCATTGATACTTCTTGATGCATCCATCTGAGCCTCAATATCCTTTTACACTTGCTGCAGTTAATCACTAGAGAAAACCTAGTAAAACCCCAGAGATAAATCTCTGGAATCATTTCATTCGAGTGTGACTCAAAGCCTCCAGGCTTTGGGGCTGAAAATACATTAGCCTGTTCTGCTGACGTTGATGTTTTGTTTCACAATTACATAAGGGAGGAAAGGAGCCATTATTTGAAGTTTCGTGAAAAAAATAATCATCTACTCAGCAATGAGGAAGGATGGGAGAGAGAGGGAGACAGGAGGTTTCCTGCAAAAGAAGCTGATGGTGAAAGAAAAAAAATGTCCCAGTTATAGCCATGGGGTAGATCGAAGAAGGAAGATACCCAAACATGCACTGAAAGTCTGCCATGCAGACCAGACCATGTAACTTACGTCTTTGTGCACAATGTGGCAAAGCCAGTAGGAAAGACTGGGTCAAGTCACAGCTTCCTCATGCATATTTTGTCATTCTGCAGTCACTGCAATTCGAACCAGACAAGTATTTAGAGAGGTGTAATTGTCACTAATACAGCCACTAGGGCTGTGAGGCTCCTGCAGATTTTTTTTCTTCAAATATGTCTATTTGAAGGCTTCCATTCCTGCAATTCTATCAGCCACAATGTTTCTGTTAATTTTATGCTGAAAACCGACTTCCAAGAGCCCTCAGATTCTCCTCCTCTGAAAAAAAAGCCTCTTTCCTATCAGCAGACCGCAGGCTATGAAAGACAGGTATTTCACATTCTCCCCTTGGCTACCTTGTGCCTAAATAAGTATGACAATGTGTTTCACAAAAATTGCTTTCTTTCTTTTTTTAAAAAATCAAGTTAAAAAAGAATGTTTTCTCCATCTCCCTGAAGAGGATTGGCCCAAAAGATAGAAGAAACCATAAACACATAAGCATTTAATCTCCAAGGTTAACTTTGGAAATAATCTTATGGTAGGGACACTTTTTAAAACTGGGCCAATTCATATATCTGGAATGTTTTACAGACCATTACAGATAATGAGTCCAAAGGAGCCCTTTCTTTGAAGGCAAATCTTTGAGGATCTCTGTACTACAGAGTGTTTTGTCCCATCCCTAAGCCTGTCTTTGATTTTTTTGGGTGCGCAGGTGGGTACAATTCTCCAAAAAGTACTTGGCTGTCTGTATTAAGTGTGGTATTTGCTAAAGAAGTTCAAGGGATTCAGAGATTTTCTTATGCCCAGGATGTTGTATTCCATTGACTTTTCTTAAATTAAAATAATATTAAGATGTCAAGTGTGAAAAGGGAACCAGGCAGATGACATGGTCAGTAGATAAGGTGCGCTGCTGCTCATGATGGTTTATCCTTGCCTTAAACACAAATCATTGTCTTCCAATCTGTTTGGTTTGATCTGGGACTATCCCTAAAGTGACACAAATAAATGTATAAAAACAATCCTTAGCTGAATTCTGAATTTGACGATCTCCAGTTGTGTAGGGATTGCATATTCCAAAATTCCAGCCTTCTCAGCATTCTGGAAGTTGTAAGTTCAACCCATCTGGAAGGTCCCATGCAGGGAAAATTTATTTTAGACTAAAATTCTCAATGTGGAGAGTTTTGTTCTTATAATTAACACTTTTTTTAAACATTGATTACGCCTTCATTTTCCAGATATATTCTCTCATGTATACAGACCAGGGTTTTTTTCAGACATTTTAAAATATTTGGAATGTGAGAACTATTCAAAAAAGAAAATGCATGTAATCTAGTTCCATTTTTTTTAAAGCTGGCCATGTATCAGATCTTTAAATTGCTTCCCAAATCCAGATGATTTTTTAAAGTTCAATGGGCATGTCACAGGTATGGGGGCTGATTGCTAACTGGCAAACACTTCCAGAATCTAGTGGTGCCATTGCAGATGCATGAACTTTGATGGCAGCAATATAAAAATGTTGAAGTCCTGTTAAACTTTCTCAAACTTTTGTGTCAATGGTGGCTTGCACCATTCAACTGTTATGTGAAGAAAATGAAGCAGGAATATCTCAGTTGTTCTCTAAATATAGATGAAACCTATCTCCTTGCTATCTACACAGCAAAAAATAATAATTTGTTAAAATACAAATGTCATTTAATTTAAATTAAATGTTACAGTTCTGTAACATCTCAACATCTCATACTAAATCAAATCCATTCAGTTGAACTCAGCAGTTTGCCTGTCAGATCAAAGTCTAAACCAGGCATAAATGTATATAGGTAGAGTTATTTAATGGCTATGACAGAGCCTGGAATTTCCATCATAAGTAAACACGGTCATTAAGTGGGCCATCATGTAACCCAACTTGACTTTATGACTGTTTTTAAGACCACCATAAAGTGAGTTAACATACTTGTAAAATCAATCATGTAGTTGATAGCAAACCATGTGGTCATTAAGCAAATCTATTTTCCTGAATAAGTGTTTTTTGCTGGAAATTGTGGTCACGTGACAGCGAGATGCTGCAACGAGTGATATGTGAGCTGGTTGCCAAGCACCCAAAATGAGATTATATGATCCCGGGGGGGTGAAGCATTTGTAATTTCCAAGAAACGTCATAAGTAACTTTTTGGGGATTGGTTGTTACTTTGAACAGTCATCAAGTACCTGTTGTTCAACGAGGACCTTCTGTATGACATTACCCTTCGTGGTCCTTCCCCATTTTTTTCTTCTCTGCTTCTGAAAATTGAATAATTCACAGCCAAATGTGAATTATGTTTCCACCGTTTGTCTGAACTTCTGATTTTTTTTGACAATGGACATTCACAAAGATGCCCCTAGAACCAAACATCTTTTAAAAGATTGAAATCCCATCAGATGATGAAATCTTAGGTGATACGCAAGCAATAGAAAGCTATTGCGCAAGAATGATTTTCTGATATCTTCTGTCATAGGCCATTCCACACTTGGCCAGTTGCATTTCAGAGCTAAATGAGTACTGGAAATATTGTATGGTTTTCTCAATGCTCATTGAATAAACTGTCACAGGTTAAAGGAGGGCTGCTAACACAGCTGTGTTCTTGGGCAAAAGGATTGAATGTCCTCCTCACCAGCAGAAACACCCAGATTTGGGGAAAGGACTATGGGATGGTTACACTCGCCATGCTCAGCCTGTAGAAGGTTCTATTAGTTCAAAGCTCAGAACTTCTAGAAGTGTACACTGAAGTGGGGGTGGAAGACCTTTGGTCTAGTAGATGTTGTTGGATTCCACCTTCTTTCAGATGGCTGGTGGAAAATGAAATTCAGTACCAATTGATGGGCCTCCAGTACATTGCCCTGCAAAAGAAAATAGAAAATATTAGAATGAATTAAACACATGCATGTTTTTCACATGTATTTGCTCCAGGGGAAACAGCTCAGTCATTGACTTTTGCATGTAGAAATTATAACAATTAAGATAGATAAGATAATGTTCCTTGGTTGGAATTGGGTGGTAAGTTACGGTCTTGGATGTTCAGATGCAGAAAAAAATAGTAAGACTGTGATAAAGGCAGACTGACTTCTTGGCTAAAAGCGATCTTAAGTGGAAGAGTGCCGTGTAGCTACTGTCATTTTCCTAGTTCTGTCTCCTGAGGTAGCAGGGTTCGTGGTTTTAGCACAAGTAGGAGAAGGGGGGGGTATGTCTGACATTACAAAGATGACTATAGCAGCAGCTCCTTGTTCTAATATCTAGCTCCAAATTAGGATATTATTAAGATAGCCACAGGTAGATCTGCCAGTTTTGCAAGACAAACAGAAGCCAAGTTTTTAGATTAATGGATATTTAGATTAATAGAATAGACTCTATTCTTCAGTCTCTGCACTGCCTATGGACATTTAAGAAGTTAGAAATCATACATCAAGTACCAGGAAGGAGCATAGCAATGTTAGATATAGGTACAGCCATATGTATATGTAATGCATGGAACTCATTCTAATGCCAGTGTATTTTTTCCCACCCCCATAATGGGATTAATGTAGGATGATGCCAAAGAGAATAATAATCAGACCAACCCCAAGTAGAAGAAACAGGAATTTTGATTTTTACTTAATTTCTAAAGCACCTTATTCTAGGGCTATCAGCTTACCATCCATGGAATCATGGATTGCCTTGGATCTTCTCCTCTGAGCTTCGGAAAAGGCCTTGATCTTTGAGAAGGAAAGCTGATCTTGGAAGCCCATGATTGGTTCCTTGGACTCTAAGGCTTCTGAGCTTGAGAAGATCTACTTTGGAAAGAGATGGAACAGCACATGTTCACTGAAGAGATATCCTGAATATTGTGGATCCTTCAGGTTTTTTTTCCAATTGCTGCAGAATCTGTACCAACTCTAGATCTTGCAACAAATGGAATGTTGTGGTTTGGGAATGGTGTATCCACTGATGTAGAAAATAGTGCCATAAATATTTACTATCATGATGTACCTGCAAATTGAGGAAATCCTTATTTTTAAACCAAAAGATAATTAGCAAACAGGATTATCTGCTTCCTCCTCTCTTGAATCTCAAAGGTATTTAAAAAGTGTCATCCCAAACCAATAGCAGTTGTATATATAATTTGCTACATCCTCTTCACATCACACAATGATGAGAAACTCCAGGGTAGCAATACCAGATTGAGTTTTCATAGATGAGTGAATGGACATTTATGTAATTTATGTAGTATAGCTGTCTTCAGCTCAAATGCTATCGGAGTGATGCACAACTACAACAGTGTAAAGTGTAGGATGCAAAAATCCCTGCTGTTTCTCAGTGGTCACTGCTTAAATTTACTCCTTGGGTTTTGTTGCCAGAATGAGACTCTGGATTGTCCCACTAATTCAGTAAATACCCAGAAGCAACAAGAAAGACCAGTAAGGTCAGCAGGCACAGGATAGGAATCCTTTGGAGAAATATATCTGCAAAAGCTGCTGGAAGCACATAAGCCCTATAAAAGGTTCAAGAAAAAAACCCTTCAGTCTCCTTATTTCAGAAAGTAAATGCAGCTGATGTTGCTCCTCAGCCTGGTGAATATTTTATGCAAATTATCATGATGATGATGAAGAAGAAGAAAAAGCCAGTAAGAATCCTTCCTGCCAAGTGAATCCATAAATGGAGATCTGTTTGTTCATCTCTGGTTGAAGGCCATAGTAAAATTAAGCCACAGGCTGTATTCAGCTTTAGGACTGCAGTTTGCATTTAAATTAAGGATGGGCAAAGCTACTGTTTATGAAGTAATGCCATTACTGCAGAAATCCATAGACTGCTTTTTTATATCTTTTCCAGTCCTTTGTACAGCATGTTGAATTTATTTATTGTGCAATGCTTTTTTTTCCTGTTGATTTTTGAAGGAATTGTTTTAGCACATTTTAGAACTGGTCTTTCCCCCTTTTTCTGCTGCTTTGAGTAATCAAGAACATTCAGTTGCATGCAACTTCCTATAGTTGCCTAGGCATCTGCAGGAGCTTGCTCTTTGATTAGAAGGAAAGCTGTGATAGGGTATAACAAAAGTCACACCCTTTTGTGTGAATGATGTGAGGTAGCAATCAAATGGACAGAGTTTGTGTTGTATTGTCACTTGCATCATTCTTTCTCCCCCCCCCCAAACCTACTGCACTAATATAGTTCATTTTTCAAAGAACCAAATTTTAAATTTGATTTAAAAGTTGTAAAAATTGTAAAAAGTTATGAAACAGGAAAACTTGTTCACACCAACCTAGCCTAATTTTCTAATCACAAGAAGGCCAGTTTGAATATTGCCACACTGACCCAAGAAGTTAAATCCCAAGAAAAAAAAATGCAAAAAAATTACATCTGCCCTTTTATTATATTCTCAGAATCTCTGATGAAAGTCCATTTTAAAAATATAAGGTAGAATGTAATCTTTTGTTCAGGCAAATCCACTATGCACACTATCTGCTGCAAAGGAAAGTTTTCTTTGCATCATCAGTGAAAAACATCTGCGAATGTTTAAACACTGCAGGTGTATAGAAGTCACTGCTGGATTTTGTTACGGAAGCAATAGTGAAACTATCTTATTTTTTTAATTCAATGTTATTGTTTTAATGTTTTATTTTTGTGAACCATCTAGAATTGCTTTTTGAGATTGTCAGCATATAAACTGTTAAGCAAATAAATAACAGATCAAAATAGCCCCATACTTTCATAAGCTTATTATATATGAAAGAGGGAGGCTTCTACAGCTTTTAAGATTTTGGTAAAGTTGTTGAACTGGATGAGATATATTCTGGTTT
>JANHZU010003683.1:110459-121228 GCA_032468055.1 Acrochordus granulatus
GTGGAGCTGAAGATTTAAAGAGAAACCTGCATGTAAATGAAAATACCACTTAGGCAGTAAAATTACTTCTGTGGTCAAAACTTGTCATTCAGTTAGGACGGGCATTTAAGTGATTTCAGATGACAAAAATGGAAAAAGCATCTTTTCCACGAGTTTCTCAATGAAACCATTGGCAATGACACCTTCAGCGATCGCTACCTCCGCAGTTCCATTTTCAGGAAATTTTTGGCCAGAGAAACTTGTTTAAAATATTCTGAATCATTTAGAATTGGATCTTTTGTTTTGAAATTACTGCTCAGCTTAAAACCAGTTAGTTTAGATAACAAATGTGCTCCATGGCAGCCAGCCAAGGAGGGGAAACATGGGTGTCGGTGGTGTTAAACAATCTATAAATGAATCAGATAAAGAACATCTTTCCTAGTCAGGTTCCTTTCATTGTTTTAAAGACATTAGCAATCATTAGATAAAATCGCAAAAGTTTTTTTTATGTACGTAGGTATGAGTGTGTGTGTATTCACAACTATCAACTTAAAATTCTCATCAGTTTTTCATTTTACCCCCAGCAAATTATTTGGCCCCGTTTATCAATCAGTCTGTGTTTTTTTTCCTCTCTCTGAAAGAAAAAAAAACCTTAATAAATGCATTTCTGTAGACCAGCTTCCAAAACAGTGTTGAGTCAAGGTAAAAATAAAACATTATTTTCATTTTATTGATCTTGAATAAAATGAAAAAAATGAGAAAAAGAACTGTTTTCATTACGCTCGGTATTGCAATTTCATGCCAAGTTTGGGGGATCTTTGAGGGTCCATCCATGTGTTTGAGTGGCCATAGGTCCATATATAGATGTGTGTGTGTGTGTGTGTGTTTTATGAAATCGTTAAAGTCAAGAGATTGAGCTAGGACTCGGGTTCAAGGCCACCCTCAACCGTAGGAGCCCAACCACGGAATGACTTCAGAGGTCACTCTTTCTCAGCTCAACTGACTTCACAAGGTTGTGAAGGATAAAACGAAGGTAACCATCTCAACCTGTGGAGGAAAGGCAGAACATAAACTGAACAAATAAATACAATACATCAAACACTTAGATGGAGCTCTTATCCCATGGATTATTCATATTACTAAATTTATCCTCCTTGGGATGTGCACAATTGTTAAATGACAAACTAACTAAATATAGCACAGTTGTCATCCTGTGCTCAGACACTCAAACCTAAAAGGAGGGGGAGGCCTAAGCATGGTAACTCACGAACCAAAGTTGTGATAGCCAGCAGAGGTGGAATCTGGGGACTATCTTTGGGCCAGGCCTTCTCCTGAGACCAACGTCCTGCACAGAAAGGCTGTGATAAAAGAGAAAAGATCCCCACGTTAACCGCCATGACCTTCTTCAGGGGACACAGGGTATAAACTGAATAAGTAAATGTGGGGAGATTGTTCAGTAGAGGTACATCCAAAGATGCACCGATCAAACTTCAGAAGATGAGAGAAACAGGTCGGGAGGTTTAGCATCAGCAGGACACTCAACAGGAGGCCATTCTAGCCAGAGAGGCCAGAAGACCAAAGTTGACGGTGATTTCCAGAAAACGTCATTTCGTTTCCTCGACTGTAACGGAGAACCGCACCCATGCCGAAAGCGGCTTTTGGTGCGTGACGCCTCAAGTAATCTCACACTTTTTTGCCCGCAGCCCATTTAGTGATCCTCACAGATTTGGTTCAGTCTGCATTTCTGAGAGAAATGAGCTGATCTGCACCATCTGAAATATTACAATAATAGCAAAGCTGCTACCCTGCCCGTTTGGACACTTGCTTGAATTGTGCACGGCACTTCTCAGCTGAAAAAGGCTCAACGACAGTCCGTGCAAAATGTTAACACGCATGAAGGGCATTTAACCAGAGGAGAAAAGCAGACTTACAAGCGTGCATTTTGCAAGGGGTGAAAGATGATAGGACACGCGCTAGAAGGGCAGAATACAAATGGTTGCATCAATAAAACTAGGAGTATTTCAAGACGCATTTCTCTTCTGATTGCCATCAGTGTTGGTTTATGAAAATAACACATGATAAAATAGGTTTATGAATGCACTGAGCTGTTCATTCAAAAGAGTGGCCACGCACACGCGAATGCATTTTCCCTTTGTGGGTTTTACAAACGCCTGTAAAATAGGCACCGAAGATGGGAGTTTGACTCTCTAATCAACGAGGACAAACGGTTCGCCGGCGAAACCAGTTTCTCAACCTGGGCAACTTTAACTGCGTGGACTTCGATTCAGTCTTTCTCGTAACTTGCCCAGAGTTGCTCGCAGTGCGATGGGCGGCAAGTAAGTTTGAGAAACAAATTAAACAAACACAAAGTTCCCAGAATTCTCCAGCCAGCCTTGCAGCGAGTTCTCTGCTCTTGTTCTTGTAGTTTTTCTGGAATCCTGGGTGTTGGAGTCCACGTAGCTTAAAGTTGCTGCCAAGGTCGACAACGCTGAGCGGAACACTCTCCAACGATCCTAAGTGCCATACCTTGCTGAGGTTTCACTGCTCCGTTCAACCCTTCCTTCCTCAAGGGATCGGCCCACTGTCATTGTGTGGTTGCCGTTGCTGTCGTAGCTGCGAATGAAAAACGAGCTGGGCGGATGTTAAGCACAAAACGGACGTGACTTGAACCGATTGATGAATCGGTTGGCGCGTCGGTTAATCGGCCATTACAGCTGCAGCCCTTACAATCACAGTCATTAATCACCGTAGGGGCCGTTGATCCCCCATGCAACCTTTGCTGGCACCGGTTGGTAGGGCGTCCTTAACCATCTGGTTAAGAGACGGAGCAAACCCCTGGAAGGAGGCAAGCAGTTTTGCGGATCTGGTTGTGGCAAAAGTGGAAGTAAAACACCCACCCCTCAAATTGCTTTGTTTCAGAATGCTTTTGCACCCTTGAGTGATGCCAAGAACAGGAGCCATGCTGACGATGTCGGTCTCGTTCTTTCTTCATTGCAGGCTAGTATATACCGAGGGGGATACAGCCGTTTTGCTCCATACTAAATGACAAAAACCATAAAACCTCCCCAAATGGGGGACAAAAAGGAAGCTTTCCGAGGCCTGGGGATTGCAATACATGCAGTAGTGCATCATTTTAGCAACTCTAAAAACAAATAAATAAGTAAACTAAAACAAACCAGTACATTAAAAAAGAGGAGAAAAAAAATCTACATTTTTTATCTTATACCTCAGATATTTTGTTCTGTGTATTTTAATATTGTGGGTCTTTTAATTTCTGAAGGTTACATAGTTTGCTGGCTGTAGAAGGTATTTATTATTCTTAATTATTATTATTATTTTCATTGTGGTTGAACTAGAAAGCTGCTAGAAATGAATTTGTCCGGGGGGCCACCATTAAAAGTTCTATATCATGTAAATGAAATTATATATGCTGAATATTACGCTGTTGGGATTCCTCACTTGTTTTGTAAGAGTGTATGTGATGTCATGATTTATTTATTTTTTTTCCTGCATAAGACATTAATTTTTAATTTTTAAAATGGGGGAGAGAGAAAGAGAGAGAGAGAGAGAGAGGAACACCAAGAAGGTGGAAACGGGGCTCAACCTAATTAACTATAAAGAGGGGGAGTCCTCAATGGCACCTTATAATTCTATACAGCTGTCTTAAATTATTCACTGTTTCTTCAAAGCCAAAGGTTATGTTGTTAATTCTGAGTTGGGGTAGGGGGGAGGGGGGGAAGTAAAAGAAGGGTGCTTGAACTGACATCTGTACATAAAGTCTTATTAAAAGCTGTGGAAAGGCATGCTTTTAATGCATTCCATCAGGCAGCATTTAGCTCCAGTCGTAACTAGCTGTTTAGGCAAAAAAAGAAAAAGAAAAAAAAACCTAATATATATGTAAAAAAATAAAAAACAAAAACGTAAAATTAAGTAAATAAGGAGAATTACCTGCTCGTTAGACCATAAACAAGCATTCTTTTTTATATTTCTTCCAGTATAATAAATTATTGATATCATTGCAGAACTTTTATATTATGGGAGAATTAAAAATAAAAAAAGAGGTGATAAAGCACTGTTTCTATTTTTTTCTTTTTTTCCAAAAAAAAAAGAAAGTAATAAAAAAGTTAAATTCTTTGTACTGGTTTTAAAGAAAAAAAAGAAGTGTATAAAATTTACATCTGTGAAGTAGACTTATTGAGTTTGAGAAATTTACGCATCGACGATGTTTTCGATTTTAAACCCAGTAGATTGTTAGAGAGAGAGGACACGCTCGCCCACTCCCATTTGTACATGCTACTCGTAGTCCCGATTTAGAGATGCATTTACAGATCCTGCAACTGATGAGTACCGATAATCATGCCCTTCCCGTCCGTATTCTTTGAACAACGCTGTATCATGTAAACAAACGGCAATTCTTTGGGGTGTCCGGTTCTGCTCCCACATCTGACTCGGAACCCGAGGCCTCTTTGATTGGTCGCATCACGACTCGGCCCGTGATGGGCGCAGGGTGCTCCACCGCAGGCGCCCATCACGAGAGCTCTTCCAACTTGCTTCTCCATCAGAGAACCAATGCCAAAACCGCAGACTCGGACATCGCGGAAACAATTGCGGTTTGTCTGTGCGTATGTTGTTACCTATGATCCTAAGTTGGAGTGTTTGTCAGGGTTTATTGTTTTTGTATTTTGAAGACATTCAAAGCAGAAAAACTGTAGCGCTACAGTTTTGTTGAAGATAATTATGTTCTCATGTGTACTGTGCAGGACAAAAAAAGGGCAAACCCTTCCGTAAACAATTATCAATTCACCGCTGTGAATCTGCCAACTTGCTATAAACAATTCCGCTGTTTAAGAAGTGTTTGTGACCAGGCTTTTCTCTTTGTCATCGTAAACGTGCATGCAGTATGATCAATTGAACAATAACCATCAATAAAGTTTCACAAGATTGGAAAACAAGGTTTCTGGAGCATTTGTATCAAAGCAAGTATTTTAATCCAGGTGAGGACTGAGGGCAGTGAAGGGACACAGGCAGGACTCGCGTTGGTTGATGCGAGTCATCGGTCATTGGCGACCAAAATCATACTCCGCTTCCCCAGGAGGAGGGCTTTAACTGGCTTAAATTGTGATTTATTCCAGATCAGGAGGGTCCAACCTTGGCAATTTGAAGGTACGTGGGCTTCGACTCCCAGAAGTCCTCAGCCACCTAAGGTGCTTTATGCTGGCTGAGGAATTCTGGACCTTGAAGTCCACATATGTCCAAGCTGCTAAGGTTGGACACGCCTGATACGGATCTTAACTGCAGCTTTTGGAAATTCACATAGCCAAGTTTTCTCCACAACCCTCTTCCCCGTGTCCACAGTCTTGGTTGATTCTCCCCTGTCCCACTAAACCAGAAACTACTCTAAGTGCTCAGTTTTGGGGATGGAAATTACCCAACTATCCAAATCCAGACACCTAGATGATGTCTTTTCAGATACAGTTTTGTTGATCGGTAGTGATCCTTCCTTTACTATTTATCAAAGGTTTCCATGGGATGATCCCAAACTTGCTGTCAGCAAATAAGAGATTAATGGCAGGGGAGGCACCCCTCAATTGTCCTTCCAGTGTAATTTATCAAACCATGAGGGCAAAATTATAGGGCATACTATGGTGGACCACCATGTTATTTCTTAGTTTCTCTTGACTTCCTCAGGAGAAGTGTAGGATTTTTTAAGCTCTCCTCATTGCTGCAGTGGAGGAAATATTCTAGTATGAATGTTTAGGATCAGAGTGGCCATTTGTTACATGAACTTTTAAACACCGTGGGAAAATATATCATAGGATATTAAAGTTTCTGAGTTCAGAAACCAAGGGTGCATACAGACGTACCTTTCAGCTGGACTCTGCTTCCTTGCCTCCTGTGAAGCAAGCCAGGTTTCTACCAGTTTTGCAACAATGCATTTAGCCAGATATATTTAGCTACTATTTGAATATTGAATAGCCTTCTCTTCCTCCTCCTCCTCTTCCTTTTTAATGCAGCCAGTCTGGTTGTCCATTTGTTCCTTTATTTTTTGTTAGAAAGAGAATTCTTTATAATAATACTAACAGGGTAGGAGGATTTGTGATTTCACATCTCCCAGTCACTAGTGCTGTGCACACTTGCTTCTGCTACAAATCTGTAGAACTGCTTTCTTTAAAACAAAACAAAACCAATCCTAGACTCTGGGAATTTGTTACTCCAATCCTGGACAATGCAGTGGGGATAATTCCATTGTGATTCAATTGCTTGAAAAATGCACGTCTGTATGCACTCAGAAACAGCTTTTTTAAAAAAAAGAAAACAAAAACAAAAAACTACTGTGAAATAAATATTTATTTTCTTACAGAAATTCAGTTTTCACACACAAATCTCCTAATGTTTAAGTGATAAGTCAATGTGTCATTTTGGTTTGAATAAAGTGGCTGTTTCATTTGGTGCAACCCTGAGGAAAAATCCGATGTTTATTCCTGCACACAAATGAGGTTGCCACACATTGCTGGAAAATATTTTTGTGGGAAGAAAAAAAAACTTAGAACACTCCAACCATTCATTTTATTCAAATGTATGTCTGATATAGGGAATGATTTTTTCTGGTTATATAAATTATTACTGATTATATGAATACTGATTTTAAAAATAACTGATTAATACCATATGTAGAATATTGTGACTTCAAAACAACTACAGATCTTTAAACCCGACAAGTGTGTATATCTGTCTTTAGAAATTAGTGTTTATATCACTGCAGTGATTTGTGAATAAAGGAAAAACAAATGGTTTGTAATATTAAAAATAAAAGCTTAGTCTGAAATGGTGTAAATAACATTTGTGTCCAGAGTTGTGTTTTTCTAATCTTTTTAATGTATTTGCTTTGGCTAATAGGCTACAGACCCTTAGATCTTTCCTTACCTTACATTCACCACCTTTTCCAAAGATTTGGAAGGAAGAAATAGCATAGCTGGAATTCAAGGGCTTCTTGCCGTTGACCCCAAACAGAGTAGGAGTTATTCCGAGGGTCTTGCATTGTTAATATTGAAGCGAAGAGACAAGGTGAACATTGCATAGAGAAAAGTTTGGCAGAAAGAAGGAAACTGCATCAGTTTCTATTAAAATGAGAACTAAATGGATTTCTTTCCCATTTTAATCAGAAGGGGGCTGTCGGAATCTCAGCCTGATCATTCTTATTTATTTACTTATTTAAAATATTTATATAGCTTGTTCCGTAAAACATCCCTACATGATTTACAATCATATTTAAAAGCAATAATGAACAGAAGTGTCAAAGGAGTTTACGTAATATGTATTTATTAAAAATGAATGGGAAAGAATGGAAGTTTAGAAATCGTCATGCAGAGAAGTTAGGGTGAAAAAAATATCTGCAGCAGGTGCCTAATGGTAGGTTCCTTTTTTTAATGCAGAACTTATATGAATGGATTTCTTTAAAATAAGTATAAGGCCTGAGCAACTGGGGTGGGATTCCCTTTATGTTGCATTGCACCGTGATCTGTTTTGATCCACACAGACCTACCATTATCACCTTGGTTTTCATTACAACCAACTCAAAGTGGTTTACACTCAAGAACATTTTCCCTTGTCAGGCTTGCCAGCCCAGGACTCAGCGGTTAGCCTCCATTCCCCCCAACTTTGCACACAGCTCATCTTGGCTGTTAGACTCAGACTTGGCAGGAGTTTCTCCAACATAAATGAAGCAAAGTTAGAGAAGGTTCTTTATTGCAAATTAAAGATGGCTTGTTGTCAATCTGCAGGTACATTTCCTCCTTTTGGCTATTTTTGTTTGAAGCCATTGCTGCTGCCTCCATCGTCCTGTGTTTCAATAGACCCCACATTTTGTGACCTTGAAGGGTAGAATGGTTGGTTGTTAATAGAACTGACGTTGCTATCCCGAGAACTGTGGGATCTCAGCTCACCTGTCCCCCCTCCACCCACAGGCAAGGTCACTGCCCCACAACTTTAAGAGATGTCCAAATAAACCGTCCTTTCTCCAGCAATGTGCAGCTTCCCTTCAATCCAAAAGGAGGACATCAAGAAAGAATTCTATGAGGTTCATTTTTTCCTTCTTGAGGGAAGCTACAGAGTGATGTAGAAACCCATAACTGTCAACAATAACAAGCTCCAGATCACCACAACCAAGTTATCTCAAAAGCACCTTGCAAAGCAGTTCCAAAAACTTAAAAGCTCCCTGGTGGATGAACAGAAGCTACTTTCTGGAACCTGGAGGACAGCTGTCATCAGAGTATGCTATCTGCTAAACTAGACCCAAAAGGTTCAGATTTTTAGTTTTGGAGTCCTTAACAACCTCTGGGGATCCTGACACTTTGAAAGTGATACCAAGGCCGTGTAGATTGAAATATTATTACACTTAACCAAGAGTGCATGAGGTGATGTTTTCTCTACCTATTCAGGTCCACATTGCACTAATAATCCCTTGGTTTCCTTTTTGGTCTTGGAAAGCCAATTTTCACATTGTAAAACTTTTCATCTTCCTCAAGCTGCCTATTGCTAATGAATTTTTTATTTGTTTACTCACTGAGTCTCCCAGTTATAAAAGTGACACTTGACTTAGGGGGAGAGGGAGAGAGAATGATAAACAGAAATAAAATAGACTGGAAGAAACTTCCCTCTTAAATCAAAGCTAAGCCCTGGTTGTACCAAAACCCTTTTAATGTACTTTTGTTTCTTTGGATCTAGATTATGTCCATTGCAAAAGAAAAAGGGAAGGCAAAGAGGTGAAGCGAAGCGAAGGAAATAATTTGGGAGGGGAATTTTGACTGAATATAACAAGGCAGAAGTATTCATTCATTGATACGTCAAGACTATAGGAGCATATTTATGAAGCCACTGTGCTTCTACGTGCCAAAATAATAAGAAAAGCAAGCTTCTGTTCTTTTAGTTTTTTAAAACTTTTTTTGTCTATTATCTTAAGAACAGTCATTTCACTTGGCCACAGAACCTAGACAGTTTTTTGCTCTTGAACTGAAACCTAAACAAGGAGCCTCGTTTCGTGCTACAGTCATTTAGGGACCATTCGTAGTTATGACAGTGACAAAAAAATAACTTTGTGACCGATTGTCACGTTTATGATCTTTGCATGTCTATAAACAAAGGAAAGCTGGAGTAAGGTTTTAAACACACTAATGGTTTCACTTAGCAACCCTTTGCTTAACAACTAAGTTACCAGGTCCAATTTGGTTGCTAAACCAGCATACTTGTCCAATTTCTTGGTACCAAGACCAATCTGGAATGTGCCAAATCTGGAATATTCATTGTCATTCGCAGTGGGTGCATTTATTTATCATGCACTGGAAGTTAGCAAACTTAGTGGTCATAGTGGTAAAGATCCTGGACTAAGACCAGGAAGACTCATATTTTAGACTATCCTTAGCAATGGAAATTCATGGGTGACTTTGAGCCAGACTTTTTCTCTTAGCTCAAAAGCCAGTGAAGCGTAATGGTGAAGGGCCCAGACTAAGAGGGCTAAGTTTTTAGCCGCCCACCCCAGCCATGAAAATACACGGGGTGACTCAGGGCCAGTCATGCGCTGTGTCAGCATAACCTAATTAACTTCACAGTGTTGCTCTACAAATGAAATGAACAGAAATTGAAGTATAAGCTATTCTAAATTCCTAGGAGGTGGAGAGGAGCAAACCCTGAGGTTATACAAAAATCAAAGAAAAGAATGCCAGGAGAACTGACACCAACTTCAACCTAAACGATCAAGAAACTTGTTTCTTAAGTGCTCTCCAGTGTCCATCACCATCAGAAAGACAAAAAGATCCTTAAATGAAACTAGACATCTTTTGAGATTTTTGCAAGTTTGGCCTGTTCTATAATGTGAACCGTAGGAAATGAAATGAAATGGGTTACCCATCCAAGAAACAGACGTGGGCCCGACATATTGTAACATTTTGGAAAAAGTCCCATTTGCAAATGGTTGCAACAGAGGCCTCTGTGGTTTAAGGGAGAGTGGAGAGAAAAATTCCCCTGCATTCTCATTTAGGTTGATGAAAGAAAATGTATTTTCAAAACTTCTTCCCAAAGCGATCGGCACTAAAAATAACTGCTGCATGTAGGAAAGTAGGAGCCAAGATGACAGCCACATTGCACACACATAAAAAAGGGGTGGGCTTTTGATAACAGTCTGAATCTGGACCACCATCTTGACCTGTTTGATCACCAACCCTGGAGGAAAGGGTTCTTCCGCAATTATAAATTGGCTAACAATGTGTGTCTTGTGTGAACTCAGAATCGTTCCTGTTGGCTTTCTTTTTTTCACCATTGGTACAACTTAGAAGAACACAAAATAATGATGTTTCAACTGTAGTACTGGAAAGGAGGGGGGGGAAGCCTAATCAATTACAGAAAGGGTGATAACTGTCTTAACTGTGCCTGAAGTTACAACTTTTAAAAGAGTCTACAAAGAACAGAAGGCTAATCGGGAAGCTATAGCTTCATTTAAATCTAAGATTGATCATCGGTCCCAGGCATCCATTCCTGCTCGCTGTGTAATGAGAATCGCGGGGCGTGATTGTGACACCGTAGTGCAAGCTCTTCCCTTTTGCGCGAGCGGCGCAACGTTGCTCACAGTTCAGCGAGGGCTGGAATGCGCATCTCTCCGTCACGATGCGCGCTTTGTCCCCCCTCCTTCCCGGTAAGTCCCTCTGCAAAGTTGCGCTTTTCTCGAAGAGTGAAAGACTAACAGAGCAAAAGGCGCCGCTTGCTGGTCCGTTGGGCTTCTCTTGGCAAACCCTGGAAAT
>JANHZU010003683.1:127317-137950 GCA_032468055.1 Acrochordus granulatus
CAATTGTATGGTAGTTTGAACATTCTTTTGCACTGCCCTTCTTTGGGATTGGAATGTAAACTGATCTTTTCCAATCCCATGGCCATTGCTGAGTTTTCCAAATTTGCTGGCATATGGAGTGCAGGACTTTCATGGCATCATCTTTTAGGATTTTAAATAATTCAGATGGAAATTGAGTTGAGCTGTGCTTGATTGCTGGAGGTGCATTGATGTTCCACGTTTTTCCATCACCTGGACACTTTTATGGCTGCTCCCTTTTCTAGGAGAAAACATTTATTCCTAATGCCTCCCTTGAAGTAGAGGCTGCAGATTGTTGGAAAGTTAATGCCACATGTTGCTTGTGCAAGATTTGTGCAAACATTCACATACGCATATGAAATTCTCTTCTCCTGTGAAGGAAACCTATAGAGAAAATTTCTTTCATAAAAATGAGCGAGAATGGTAGAAAAATTGTAGAATATATTTTGAGGGCATTGCATTAAATAGTAATTTACTGTTTAAATTTATCATAAGGGCCTTGAAGAGTAAAAATAATTTTTTGAACCTGATTTTTTGGGGAGGAAGAATGTGCAGGTTTGCAAGATTTTATGTCAGATGTGAAGTTCATGTTAGCAGATTTATTGGTCCTACATGATTACAAGAATGTGCCCAATTCACAATTGAACACCTGCACTACTAAGATAAGATTCAACGGTCTCGGGAGAGGTTGACTTCTTATGCTTGAGAATGTATAGAGATTCAAGACTGATTCCCCACCTCACCCCTGGCTCCACCCTTCCTCCTGCCACATCTTAATGCTGTAACAGAATTATCCACAGTTTGCTTTGGTTTTCATCCAGAAGACAAAATCAGTCTCATGGATCAAGCTCCGGTCTAATTTTCTAAGCATCAACACTTCTGAACAACAGCTTCTAAAGTGCTTCAAAAGAATAATGGCTTTTAAAAGTACTATTTGGAATGTATGATTCAAATGCATAAAGATGATGATGATGGATCATCATCTTCCAGGCCAGGTGTTGTGTTAATTGTAGAAAATGAATTCCAAATAATGGAACAACAATAAAAATAAGCCATATTCCTTTGCCTCTATATCTGCTGGACAACAGTGACCCTGGACCTTTTTGCAACTGCCACAACTGCCTGCTTATCTTTGAAGTCATGCGCCATTGGCTCAGGTGTGGTGGTGCCTTTTATTACCCTATAGTTGCTCAGGTTGGTGGCAGGGTCCTATTCTAATGTTCTATTCCATGCCTTCCACTGACCTGATCTAAGGAGTTTATTTACACATTAATTGATTGTATTAATTGATTAACAATTAGTTATCATCAGACATCAGGATGTTTAGCAACAAGACAGCGTATCTCTCATCCTTATCCTATCATCTCATCCAGCAATTTTACTTCACAACTTCAACCTTTTCTTGGCTTGCATCACCTTTTCTTATTTCTCTACTTGTCTGCAACTAAGCGTGTTGCCTTATTCATTATTTTACTGGTTTTAATATTTGAGATTAATTTTAATTGCATGGATAGGATTATGGTGCTTTGTGCTTTAATTTTTTTAAAAATGGTTTCCATTAACAAAACGGAATCAATATACTTATTCAATAATAAAGAGCAATAGAAATGTGGTCTCCTGGTTTTGACAACTTTCCTCCTAGGTCCAGTTTATAGCACTGAGAGTCTGTAGAGTTAGGTAAAATAATCATGATGCTGATGATGAGATCCAGTAATGTCCGAATTCTGCTGACCTTCAGCTTCCAATATCCCTTACCATAAGTCATGCAGTCTGGTATTCTAGGAACTGTAGTTTAGTCCATCTGAGGCTGCCCTGAGTAAGACTGTGGAAATGGGGGCACGAGGACGTCATCGGGGAACCTCCCCATTCTTCAGTGAAGGATGAAGGAAGAATTCAGTGAAGGTCCACCATGAGTTACTTTTGTTGAAATGAAAGAAGGCAGTCACTTCACTTACATTTTTACATGTTAATAAGAGCAAACCTTAATTAATGTTACAGAATCACATCAACAATATCAGGGAAATAACATCAACCTGAACATCCTTCTCTGCTAAAAACAACAAAAAGAAGAAGAAAAAACTAGGCAGCTTCTCCAGGGAATAGTTAAGTTATCTTTGTCATGATGTGTTCCAAGATATTAATGTGAAATATCTCCACTTTGCCATGAAGTCCAAAATGACAGGTTTCTTCAGGGACTATTGCACACAAATACAGTATATTCCCCAGCACATCCCCACTTACTGTTTATACGCAGTACTCCTCAAAGGAGATTAACACTGCCATGACCTCTTAGCTGAAGCTAAGGTTGGAAGGGAGGCAAGCAATAACATTGCAATATTAAGCTAGCCAAGATTACTGATAAACAGCCGACCCTAGAAGAGCCCCCTTGCTTAAAGCTGCTTCACTTTTTTCCCTGTTGATGGAAAATACTGGCACAAGACATGAAACAATTGCTCACTTTTCATTAACGAGCAACAGTGATAAGATGGGCTAATTCGCTTGTGCCCATGACACTGAATTTCTTACATGTGGAAAACAAAAGAAATATGACTGTTAATAGAATAAATCAAGGGATGAGAAAATTAGATTTTCTCTCTCTCTCTCTCTTCATATTCAGCACCAGGTGTCACTGAATTCAGATCCTGTTTCTATCCATTCTTATGCACATTTAACTGCAAAAGGATTTAGTGATGTCTACTGGCTTATATAACATTTCCAAAGTGTGTTCAATTAGCTCTTTCTTTTAGTCAAACATTTTGAGAGAAATCAGTAAAAACCACACACCAGTCTTTGTTAATCTTTTGTGGATCCATTGTCCACTTCCAAGCACTCCAGTGTAAGAAATTAATTCAATGCCTATCGTTGACCACCAGATTCATTCTTACAAAACACTGAAAAATTAAGGCAAGCCTTTCTTTGACCCAGTGACATTTGAAAGTTGAGGAACCTGTAACAACTGCAAACTTATTACAAGTGAAGGGCTTTAACAAATGTTCCTATTTAGGATAGTCCTATTCATACCTGATCCCTATTTCTTACATATGGGAACATTTTTCCCAAATTAATTAGCTTCATCTGTAGGCATGCAGGTCTGGGTAGAACTTTCAAACAATGGAAGTTTAGCATTCTTGCATTTCTTCTGTAAATTATTTATTTAAATGGTTTATATGGCCACATTCAAGCTCAGATATAAGAATGACATGTGTTGATTCTTCCAAGCTGAGTAATTTATCTTTTCAAACCTATTGACAAAAATCTGCCAGACTGAAGATTCTACTATCTGCATCTACAATATACTCTGTGAATTATTAGGGAGGACCTGTCTTCACCCCCTTTCTCTCACACATAATATCTGGGCTACATTACCTCTTACTCTTCTGGAATGCCCCCCTCTCTCCAGAGGATCCACCTCCACATTACATCATGCCACACCACCAACTTACTAATAGTTGCTGACATATGAATAAAATATATGATCACACCTAACACCTAAGACATAATAACTGAAGCCAACCACAACATTTTCCAATGTGAAGTTATTTCAAGAGAGGCTTATCCATCAAAATGCCTGGGAGAACAAAACTGGGGAAAACAGAACTGGGCATCATTTGAATCTTGGTGATGGGGGAAGAAGGATTTTGTTCTAAAGAGCAGACCCTGTGACAAGAAGGCAGACTTCCTAAGTCTTGCTAGGTGACATTGTTTTATGGAAAGGACCTCAAGCATGTCCACCCAGCTGGGATGAGCAGAGACAACTGGATACAGATGATCCTGCAAATCAGTCCAAGAAGTAGGAGTAACCAGAAAGGTGACAGAACAATTGAAAAGAGGCATGTCAGGTAAAGAAATGAGCATTGCACTTTCTGCTACTTTGTGATAATAAAGTCAGTTCTCCTCCCGCAACTCACCCAGCCAAAGAAATAAAACCAGCATTTGAAAATGATAAAAATGCCTCTTTTTCAGAGCAAGAACTCTTCTTAGGAATTGAAGGCCAATTCTGCACCCTATTACTATAAATTGCTTCCAGGTGAGCCTTAATTTATTTCGATATCAAAAGCAACCATATAATTGTACTGAAACATCAGGAAATGCAGAAGAGAAAGTTAGCAATGGAGATACTGAGACCAGTCTAATGTCTGTCCATCTGAATGCTACATATACCCAGTTCTGTCTGATTTGGTGGATTTCCCCAGGCCAGAGGGATCCATGCAGTATGGCCAAAAAGTCAAGATGGAAGCTGTGATAAAAAAACAGATAGAGCTTTGATCATATTATCACAAGTTTATCTTGATCCTTTTGATCCTACAATGTGGTCACTCCTGAACATTTTCAGGAAGGAAACAGAATCTGTACGAAGACTGAATCTGCAGTGACTCCTGTAGGGAACAAGATGTTTTTACACTTGTTTAGTGACAAGAGACAGGGGTGAAGCTCCTCACTTTCACTTCCCTTCATTCTCCCCAGCTGTCTCTCCCTGGCTTTCCACTCCTCCATCCAGTCCAAGGGAAGACATCACATTAGAATTCCTTTTCCAGAAGCAGCGTCTTTCCAGCCACTATGCATGAATTCTGTCCCTGAGAAAAAAATGGATAATTTTTCCTTCCCTGCTGAAATGAGGAGGCAATATCCATCCGGTTTCCTTGCCTGCAGATGTGGAGAAAAGCTTCCAAAGGCCATTTTGTCTACATCCAACAATAGTCTCTTATAAAATTCAGCAAGGATAGACCCTCCCTTTCTTGTTCCACTTTTGCACAGATGAGAAAAGATTCACAGAAGGTAAATAAACAGTGCCAATTATATAATGGTTACAACTCCCTCCTTACCTTGCCTCTGCCTCTTTTCACCTGCATCTGGGCTTGTACAGCATGTTCCTTCAATGCCAAGAAACTGCAGTATTTGCTCTAATTGACACTAATGAAACAAATTGCAACACGAAGTGTGACATGTCAGGTTACATTAGAGACTTGGACTGTCACTTTATGAATCTCAACTGCAGCAGAAGAGATGCTGGTCTGGCCCATCCTGGCACTTCAGAGGCACAGTAACTTTATCAGCAAAGTGGGCAGATGTTGCTAATGACTGTCTGCAGTCAATTTGATTGCACAGGTGCAATGGCGGAGGGGAGAGAGAGGGAGGGTGGTTGAATTATCACTCTGCAGACAGAAGTTGTTCCATGTTAAATTTTTGGTTTCCACTTGCCAATGTTTCTCCTGTTTCATCGGGGAGACCTCAGGAATGGTAAATTCTATTCTCCGGCAACAATCATAACTTAGAGAAATGAGGATTGAATTTTTCTCACCTGCTCCCCCAAGGGAGTGAGGTCCAGATCTTGGTTTCAGGTGAGAGACTGGTAACCTTGAACTCAGAATGAGAGCTTGAGACACCACTTTCTTCTTATGCATCCCATAAGTCTAGAGAATTCATTACACAGGAATGCAAATCTTTGAGGAAATTAAGGGCTGCCTTTGGACTTGAAAGCTCCAAAATGCAGGAAGGCCAGAAATAATGACATGGATGGGGTAAGGACAAACACCAATTTTGATTAAATCAGATTTATATTTGCATTTGATGATCATTAAACTGATGAAATTACTCCCTGCATATTTAACTTTTTGTCTCCTTCTGTCTCATTAAAAATTATAACTTTGGGAGGGATTCTATGGGCACCAATTACAGCTTTATGAGAGGTAGAAAGGAGTGTTATCTTTCCTTTCAGAAGGAATTGTCTTTTTTTAGTGCTTTGCTGTGACCCCAACAGTGGGCTGTTTATAAGGTAAAGATGGAATACATTCAAATTATAGACAGCCATTATCATTGCTTAGGCTTGACTCACTCCACCCTGGACCCGCTGAGTGACATAACACCACATCTACAACCCAGATAAAAGATATTCTAGAAACCTAAGACACCAACCTTATGTGGGCCACTCTACCGTTAAAAGATCTCCCAGTTCATACATGATCACAGAGATAAATCTCATTAGGAGTCAAAAATAATTTGATGGCACACAGTCAGTCAATTCACAAGTCCTCAATGTTCTACTGAGATGCAGTATGCATATTTGACTCCCTGAACCCAGCATCATCATTACTCTGAACTCTGGGAATAAAAATCCTGATGCTTGGAGAGCATTCAGATTAGAAAAAGGCTGTCCTGGATGTCAGTCCTAAGATTGGATTCAGAAACCTGTTACATCATACTCCAGGATACTTTTCTGAAGGCACATAAATGACTTTTTCATTATAGATACTCCAGATTACTGGAAAAGAGAGAGTCCTGGGGAGAAGCAAAGTACATCCTTTTGAAATGATGCCCAATATTAGCAACTTTCCAATATGATGTATTTATTTATTTATTAAATTTATATGCCGCCGAAAGCCGAAGACTCTTGTATCAGAAAAAGCCATTTCTGGTGTTCCTTGCTGTATATATAACACATCAGCAAGTCATTCCTACCCATAGAGAGCAAGACAGTGAGTGGCTTTTTAGAATTTTCTGTTACAAGATGTAACATCACACACACACACACATCCACACTTTTCTAGCCTGTAGACAAACATCAAGCACTCTTGTGTAACTGGGTTACAGAGAGAGGTAATTGGAAAGTGCTTCCTAAGCATTTGAAGAGTCTTGAAACAGACAAGTGCCCACTTAAACATTTTAGAGACATTGGCGTATATTGACAACTTTGTAAGCTCCTCTTTGGTCAATTATTCAAATAAGGAGACGATTCAATAAGCAGTTACATAGGCAATAGATACACCTGAGTACTCATTTTATGGGGATGTAGAATGGCGGCAGCTT
The DNA here is from genome assembly GCA_032468055.1 of Acrochordus granulatus. NCBI lineage: Eukaryota > Metazoa > Chordata > Lepidosauria > Squamata > Acrochordidae > Acrochordus > Acrochordus granulatus. The sequence continues at coordinate 134,140 of JANHZU010003683.1, forward strand.
CAAGGTCTTTAGGCATAAATAAGCCTGATCTTCACTCAATCCTTCTCGGACCATGATTGATCCCAACAGAATTTGTTCAGTTTCCAGCAAGTAATAATTTAGCTTCCTTTAACAACTGCTGTCCTGGAGATAGGCAGAAATTAGTTAATTTTCCCATTTTGCTAAAGCATAATGTGACATGTTTAGTGTTTACTTAGTGTAGGATTGGACATCCCATGATCCATAGACAATGTATTGCCTTTGCTTTCCCTATTTGTGCCACCTAGTACCCCAAAATCATGTCTTTGAAATTTGGTAGTGAAATGATTGATCATTCCATTCCCAAAATTTGGAAAACACTAAAAATTTGTCCCCAGATCTGATCTGATCTTAATCCGGGGAGGTTAAGTTTGGATATGAGAACAAAGTTTCTTTGAGAAGTCTTTGCTCCTTTATTACATTTCAAAGTTCCCAAAACAACAGTTGAAAAAACTCAGCCTCAACTTTTCAATCATGTCTTAGTCTACTAGGTGGATTCCTGCAGCCCTCCAGAAGCTGAGAAATGGTGTTGTGACCCTCAGCCCTTCAAACATTGCATGCCAGTTGGTAAGATTGAAATGAGAAGTTAATGAGTGAATCCATGATATGTTTTAGAAGGGTAAACCATAGTTGTTGATGTAATGTTACTGATTACTGCATCTGTTCAGTGTGATATGCAAATGAAAATGCATGATTTAATGGGGGTTTCTGGACTTATTTTTGATTTTCATCCAGACGAATGGAACAGGTAGTCTTTCTTCAACAACCTTACCAGCAGAATCTCAAATTAGTAATAAAGGTTAACTCCTAAACTTTATAGGAGTCTAAAACTATCTTAGCTGGACTCATTGCTATTATGAAGATCCCACCCTGGTCTTGTCCCATATCTGTATCTCTGTATCATAGGGTGGCACAGAAGCTCAATTCTTTCATGACTTCATGTTCATGTTCCATGTTCAACCATTTTACAATTGAGGAATACTGGAGCTTTGAACAATCTCATTGTCTGAATCACCAGAAGACTCTGTGCAATTGACCCTGAATCCAAGAAGAAGTTTCAGCTCAAGTAAGGAATGAGATTATGCACATAAGCCATGCTGCCATCTGGATGACTCAATAGTTTTGTCACATTGATGTTAGGTTCAGGTTACAGCAGGTTCCCAATGCCATGGAGATATCCAGAGTATTGAGAGGTCTCACAAATGCTTACCAAGCATAAGAAAAGTCAAAGGCAATGGATGATGAAACCTGCACCATAGCAACCTACTGCTACTCCACTCTTTTTGTCATAATTTCATACACGCACAAGCCTATGAAAGGGGAGGAGCTTGCATTGCATGGATCCAATGTGTTTCATTTTGTTAAAATCCAGCAGACACTTTTGCTGTAACCACCTCTTAGAGTTGGACATTACTGGCAGGGGAAATCTTTGGTGGCCATCAAACTTCTTGACTTTTTAAGAATGTTAGTTGGCATACTTGGGAATAAAAACAGTGCCTAGTAGGAGCTCTTCATTTGTAGCATCTCAAAAAATTCCAGGTTGCCTGTATAATTAAATCTTAAAAACAAAATCTTTCTAGGGTAGTTATTTTCAGTCAGTTTCTATTTTAAGCTTGCATTCCTGATAAACAAGGTTAAAATTAACTTTTAATAAATATGTTATTACAAATGCAAACTTTTTTTTTACTCCATACCGATTTCTGTTGGATCAGCTCTTCACTCTCTGGCTGAGCGGTTAAGACACTGGGCTTGTCAGCTAGAAGGTCATCTGTACAAGTTCGAGACCCCAGACCTAGATAACTGGGTGAGCTTCCATTACTTGCCCCAGTTCCTGTCTAGCACTTCGAAAGCAGGCAAAACGCAAGTAGATAAATAGGTATTGCCTAAATGGGTGGGAAGGTAACAGCATTCCATGCACTTTAACATTTAGTCATGCTGACCAGGTGACCACAGAAGTGTCTTCAGACAATGTTGGCTCTTTGGCTAGGAAACGGAGATGAGCACCACCTCTTAGAGTTGGACATTACTGGCAGGGGAAATCTTTACCTTGCCTAGATTAAAAGTCAATGAAGGAGGAGGAGAAAGAAACAGAAGGAAAAGAGAATGATTAGAAAAAGTAGCTTTATCTTCTGTAAAGATGATACACATGAAACTGTAAGCATGATTAAGAAGACAGCTCTTCTTTCTGTTTTACACACCATTGCATTGAACAGCTTAATCTGCAGATTGGGATTTAATTGAAGAATGCACATCACATGCTCAAACAAGACCAATTATTAGCCAAATGGCTGCATTTATTCAATACATTGAGTGTGATTCATTCTAAGTTTGGTTAGTTGTGTGTGCATGTGTCTCTTAGTATGAACCAAGATGGTTCAGTTAGTTGATGGTTCAAAATGAGAAACAAGAAAAAGGATTTCCAATCATGAGAAATGAGGAACTCAGTATTGGTTGGAGAACATGTGGAGAGATTCAAGTTTAAAAGTTGATGCACTTGGAAATCATTTCTGGACTTTATGCCTGAAACAGAAAAAAATGATCTTAGGTTTTGATAACTCAGTTAACTTTGCTGTTAGAGAAATAGTTTGTATCTACTAGAAATGTAAAGCGAAAACTTAAGGCTGTAACTGTATTTTGTATTCTACTTCACCAAAAAGAGTCAGAAGTCACTGCTTTTCTTTTCCTTTTTATCTTGCACTCCTTCTGATCTTTATTGCCATGTGTATTTTATAGTACTATAACTTTAATAAAAACATCTCGAAAAAGATTAGAAGTTGATGCTGACCTTAGAAATTTAAATTATACCAGAACAAAGAACTTTCTTCCATGGTATTATTATGACCCTGTATCCTGTAGTTTCCTTGACTTCAATCAAATCCCAGCCAAAGTAAACTAGAGGAAACTTTTCTAGTGGATTCGCCAGGGAGGTTACAAGGTGATGGTGAAAATTAAAATAGAAAAATAAAGCCCTGCCACTGACGTCATCTCAAAAACACCATTCAAAGACATTTGAAAGGGGTTCTGGAAGCAAGATCAAAACAGAAAGCCCATGAAGCTACTTTGCAGGACAAGTAAACTTCCCAGAAATCTGGGAAGAGATTTCACCATGATATTAGCTACAGTTGCTTCCCAGAAAACCTAAAGCATTTTAATATTTTTTTTTCTGAGCTGATTGCTGCGTTAGAACCTTTGGGAACAGCGAACATCAGTTGTTTACAATTAGAGCAACTGAGAACAATCTCATTCCAATCCCTGAAAATTGTACAGGCAGATTAAAATTATTCTCTGCCACTGTATTTCAAAGAATTTTTTTTTCATTCTGCCATTGTCCTTAGTTTGATCCGGTATCTGTTGCTCGCACGGGTGCTATTTTTCTAAATGACTACATGACTCTCACTGGCTTCTTTCAGAGTAGGAAAAAGAAATGGTGAAGGGGATAGTGGGGAGGTGGGAAGTGTCTGTAATGGAAGCAGAGAGAGAGGAGCAAAAGGCCTAACATCATATCCTGCTTTCTGCTAAACCAGCGTTTCTCAGCCTTGGCAACTTGAAGATGTGTGGACTTTAACTCCCAGAATTCCCCAGCCAGAGTCACTGTTGTGCAGCAGACATAGAGACAAAGAAAGAAGAAGGAAACTGGTCAGAAGCCCTTTTGCACAAAAGAAGACTGAGAAGTGAATTGTTGGTGCAGCAGCATTAGCACACCCCCAGGAAACTACAGTCACTCTTGTCTGTGAAGACTCTCACTCGTCCAGGGTAATTGCATCGCAACAAAGTTTAAAAAACAGGCATCTGG
>JANHZU010003684.1:1450-14004 GCA_032468055.1 Acrochordus granulatus
GAGATGGATAGATAGCATAGTCAGTGTGATGGGTGTGAGCTTGGGAAGACTCCGGGAGGCAGTGTAAGACAGGGGGGCCTGGCATAATGTAGTCCACGGGGTCGCGAAGAGTTGGACACAACTGTGCGACTGAACAACAACCAAACCAAATATACAGCAACTACAGTCTCTGCATTCCAAGGCAATTTTTTTAACCACATGCTGATACAACTAGAAACGACTATTCTGTTTTCTTCTGTTTGCAAAACTGTCAGATATGTCTGCTGATTTATGGTTGGAAGCAAAATTCTAGAAAACATGAAACTTCCAACCATAGTGCTTCAGAACACATAAAGAGCACTGTTATATTGACTAATTTTTAGATTTATCCTATGAAACTTAATTAGTCTTGTCTTTAAACAAATATGCTGAGATGGTTCACACTGTTACCTTCTCAGATCACAATGTTTAAGATACATATATACACATATACACATGCATACACAATTTGGAAATCATCTAAAGTTGTAGATATACCAAGTTGATATTACTTCTCTCAAATGAATGCAAAAATTTGCTTCCCAGGAATATATCATTCACCAAAGAGTCAAACACTGGAATGTAAATTTGTTCTGAATTTTCAGATGTGTGTTTGAATCCATCATCAGAGGACAGGCTCAAACATTCCTGTCTTCTAATGATAGATCCAAGCAGAGATCCAAAATTTTAGGATCATTCCCAGTGTTCAACTCTTTGGCATATACACGTTATTACTTCTATGAGTTTTGAAAATTCTTTTATTCCTGTGTTATAGGATGATCTGCTTCCACTCTAAAAATAAATTGTCATCTTCTCGTAGCTTTTCCTTCATTCCTTTTCATGTACTTCACATCAAGATAGACAGGATGGTGAATTGTCATGCACTTGCAAAGGTCTAAGCTGCTATTGTGGTGTTGCATGGTCTCTCTGATCATAGGGCTTGTTTGTTAAAACGAAATTATTATCATGTCTTGCCTTTGAGAAGTATGAGCAAAATTTCCTAAAGTTCCTACCTGTTTTAATTATTTCCTTATATTTGAACTCCCTTTTTTCACTTCAAATGAAAACTTTCAAGGAGGCTTATACCCCTAACTGCGGTAGTTATTCATAAGACTTTTGTTATGAGCCTTCACATGTATCATTTTGCCTGATCTGCATGTCCACGCAAAGTCAATGAATTTTCATCAACATTGTAGCAATACTATCTCCAGTCTGTCTCCCTATCACCATCTCTCTGCACATTAAAGTCTGAAATAAGATGCCATATTGAGATTTTCATACCCTGCCATGTGGATCAAAATGTAAACTTAAATATATCTGCAGGATAATGGCAGACTGATTATTTATTTATGCTAAGAGGCATCTGTAGTTTCATTTACGACACAGAAACAAAGTGATTATGGAACCACCACACTCAGGAACATTACATAACAGGCAGTACAATGAATTTAAGGAAGTACTTCTAATTTTCCACGGCTATGATTATCTTGTCAGAGTTTGCAGTTTGCACTTACCAGATGTTAACAATATCAGAGGTTCTGAAGTGGCTTCTCAGCTATAACAAGAAGGTTTTTACAGCAGAGAAAAAAGACTGGCATTTTCTCTGCTGGAAGAAGACACAATTGGCAATTTAGAACAGCAGTTTTAACTGAGCAATGTAGTTTACATCGATTAATCTAACTCATTAGAATATTAAATAACCAATCACATCTAAGGCATAGCCAGATTTAATTTTTGCCATCTGTCTAATTCTTAGTAAACATTTTCATTAATTCATGATTCAGCAGAGGGCACAGAAAAACTTTGATCTCTTTCCATAAGACAAGGAAACTCAGCTATACTTCTGAGAGAGTTACTTTACCTTCCAGATAGTGATCCATGGGGGAAACCACATCATCAATCATTTTTCAATCTTCAGTTTATTATTTAGTCTATACAACACCTCCATATATTATAAATATCACTACACAAATACACATAGCAAATATGAGGCTGGGAGGAATCCTTGGTGTTGTTAAAACTAAAGTTTTTATGGGAAAAAGAAAAAAAAAGTTGATTGATTGATTGCTGTCATTTACCTATTATCTTAATCTCAAAAAATTCTAGGCAATGTATAGATACTAGTAATAATCCAGAAATATTATTATTACCAGAATTAATGCTAGTGCCTATGATTTTCCAATCCTTAAAGTTCTTCTGGGACAGCCAAGTTTTTACTATATTATCAGGTTTCTAGAAGGCAATGAGAATGGAGTTAAACCATCTCACAGTGGTCAAGTTGTTCCAACCTTAAGAAACAGGAAGAAGAATCACAGCCAAAGCAAAAATCAGATAAATGAAATCTGAGTCCAAACCAGAAATGCAATTTGAGAAAGCATCTCAGACTAGAACCTCTGTAGTATTCTTGAGGTTCTAGTCTGAATTTGAGGGGGCGAGGCAAGTGCATTCATAGTTTCAGGATACTCTTACTATAAATCTGTAATAAAAATAATATTATTAATAACTTTGCTTTCCTCGTCGAGTTTATTTTGAAGAGCTGATAGATTCAGTGGGGCTTGTGATATCTGGCAAAGAAGGTTCTAACAGAATCCTTCAAGTTTCTCATTGGATACACTGTTGACACAATGGTTGACAGAGAACACAGACTGGCTGAAATAGTTTTGCATGGTCAGTTACCATGATTCATTTCATGTTTAATTCATTAAATTAATGAGATGTTATTGGCTTCTAAAATGGGTTCAAGCTATCACTATTATATAAAAAATGCACCATGTTATTAAAAAATAGTGGATTCTATACATGTTCAGACAAGTAGCAAAGTATACAAGAGAGATTGAAAGGCATGAGATTATACAAATGCATTGAAACAAACAAGGAATTATGTCTGAGACAAATAGGATTTTAATAATGTATGTATTGGGGAAAAGTAGAATCATATACATAAGAAGAAACCAACAAAAATCAAGGACAAAAGCAACACTTTTTTAAAATAGATTCTTGGCTCTTCTTTCCTCTCCTAGCTGGAATAAGTTGTAAAGCAAAGGGGAATGAGAAAAGCAACCAAATAATAAACAGATTTTTTTTTTAAAAAAAAGCTTCAGTACAACAGAGAACTGGTAGAGCTCAACAATGTGACAAAACTCCATGATTTTCTATTCACATCATCACACCACTCAACTGCACATACACCCTTCAATATTTTCCATAAAGATAATTGAATGCAATATTGAACACTGCCTTAAGACTGGCAGCCATGAGATCTCAAAAGGTTTCAGAGTCACCCAACTTGCCTTATGGCCTTGAACCAGGTTCCTTATTCAACAGTGAATCTGTTTGAAGGGAAGATTTGACTGAAGCTTTGGACAGGCCTAATATATATAACCTTCTTCATAATTCAAAGTGGCTCCCATAAACCCATACAGAATAGACTGTAGATCAGAAGATAATTGGAAACTTCTTCACAATGAAAGTTGTTTCCCCAAAAAAATACATGGAAATGTCCATGTAGAAGTTCTTTTCATACATATAAACACACACATAGATACGCAATTTTTCCTGTAAAAACTTTGTAGGTTGGATGGTATTCATAAGTAGTTTTCCCAACTTTTTTGGCTGCTCTTCATCAATATTTTAGCCAAGCATGAGAATGCTCAGAATTTTTGCAGTTAATCCTCCAGTAGAGTTGATTTGGGAGATTATAATATTTTTCTTTTTGTTTTCCTAAACTTTTGAGGCTCTGATCTTGATATCCAGATTTCTGGAAGTAAGTCAATTGATAATGTATTTCTGAATACATAGGATTCCAATCTTTACTAGTCATATATGCTCCATGTTTTCTATTTTTGACGAATACTTTGTTTTAATTATGGTAAAAGATTGCTGTACATAAATTTAAGAAGTTGTGCCTTGAAAGATGATGTTACAAATCGCAGAAGAGAGGGTTTCTAAATGAGTATATCACATTGGGATGATTTTTGTGTGTACTATAGAGTTCCTTTGAGGGAAAGCAAAACAAATTTGAGATAAATACAGGTGTTTCCCTTTATTTCTCTGAACTTCAAACAACCAAGCAAAGCACATTTGAGGCCGTAAGTCAAAGTAGCTAAGAGGAAAGCTCTATGGAATGTTCTCCTCAATAGATCTGCAATGGAATAATGCTGCTAATGGGATTATTTGATTATTATAATCTAATCCACCTGTAGATGGATGTTTGTTATGCAAAACTATTTCTTCATTTAAAGAAATGGGTAAAATAAATTGAGCTTTTTTCCCCTTCAACTTTTAAGTTCAAGAGTTGATGGTTGAACTGGGACTTTAACTCCCAGAATTCTTTTGATTGCAGAGGCTGAGAACTCTGGGAATTGAATGCAAAGACAACTCATTATCTCTCAATTGGGAAGGGCTATCATGAACTGAGCATGCTTCTTGTGAAGCAAAAACTTTCTTCTTCTTTGTTCTTCATTCTTTGGGTTGTCTGTCATCATTAGGGCTACATTGTCAGACTCAAATTAATACTGGTGAAAGTAAAATCATTAAATCCATTACTCAGAATTGAAAAATGGCACTAACCCCCAAATTTTGTGCAATTTGTATATTTCAACAAAACATAGACAGAATTAAAATTGGCACTAGTCAATTATGTTCAGATTATAAATAAGCCTTCTGGCAAGCCTGCATCTAGTAAATATAATATATGATTTGTGGGAAAAAGGAGTATGAAATTAAACAGATGTTCATCTTCAAACAAATACATATGGCATCACATCTTAAGCAGACGCTCATCATTCCTTCATCTCTAAGCATCCCATTGTGGTTAAACACATTGATAAGTGCTTAGCATTGATATCTACTTACAAGGCAACTAGATTCATAACAAAAAGGGGCCAAAGATGGAAACAGCTGCAGCAGACGTTTAGTGGACTTCCACTGACTGTAAAAAGAAAATCATGATTCTACTTAGAGAGGTTTTATTCTGCTGTAATCAGGTTTGGTTGTTCTGTTTCCCAGGGAATAGAGTAATTATAGTTTACTAGACTAAAGATAATTACCACATGAAGGGGGGATCAGCACCTGCTTGTCTCCACCATTCTAAGTTGAAGAAAATAAGAATTTGTTACTGGAACCAGTACTGGGTGGGTCTATGAGCTGCTTTGTTTGTATTTTAGAAATACAGATAAATACCTGAGAATCAGGCAGAATTTGTATCAATTTATCAAACTCTGGAAGAATGTAAAGAATAAGATGCAAAGGATGAGCTCCAGAGATATTTGTGCCTCATAAAGGTTTTGAGTGGGTTGTTCAAACTCCTCTAAAACCTACTGCATTTCCAAGCTATTATTTTAATATGAGAGAGAGGGAAAATATTAAATGCGCGTTGAGTTTAATTAATTTAAAAGGAAAGTGACATCTCCAAGTTAGGCTTGACTTGAAGAACATGTCCATATAACAGTTTGCCCGTAGCTGAACAATTATTTTAAGTTTAATTATATATAAAGTAAGTTAAATCTAATTTATTGTTTGTCCTGGTATCTTATTCTCAATTCTTATTTTTGGTCTTGTTTTTTTTTCTCATAGGGAGTCTGAAAAAAGTGGGTATGCTTTGAATAGAAAATAAATAATTTGCATAGTCTACACTTTAGGACATTCCTGCAAACATGACTTCCCAGCTGAAATCAATTCATCATACATTCATAAGTGCCTGAAAACTTTTTGAGACCATAGTTTTTAGGCATGCAAAAGAAACCTGACACATATTTCTATTCAAGTCATATATCATGATCTGCCAGTATGGATTGATTATGGCATAGGCAGCAATCTGTTGTTTTCAGCTCAGAAGTTTCATATTAAGCTATATATATTTAGAAAAAGATGCATACAAAATAAAGTGAGTTATATATATGCATCATTGACTTTAAAAGTATGTAAAACAGAAAACAGGATGCAGGGGAAATATGTATGAAGAACAGTTGCATTAAATAAAAACAAAAATAAATCAGCATCATATCATTTTCCAAATTAATTCATTCCAGGGAGTGAAATCATGGAGCTTACCCATATTTTTCCCCAAATACTAAGTAGTTGTCATTTTTCAATTAAAGGATGAATTAAGAATCAACAATCCAATATCTACCTTTGCAGAATTTGAAGACATTTTTTTCTCCAAAAAAATCCACAACCCTACCATATTGTCTTATTTATTGGATTTACATGTTTCCAACTCTTACAATGGTGTAATCCTGGAACATCTTTAACCAATTCTTATTTGTGCCTGCCATTATTCCCAAGTTTGTTTTAAGTCATAATTCATTTAATTATGTTGTACACATAGGTCCTTCTGATCTTTATCAGCAATTAAGTGTGTGATGAAATTTCCAAAAAGCTGGAACACATATTTCTGAGATATGTTAATTAATTAGGAACTGTTGTGTTGTTGCTAATTCCTGCAAACATGTGGACAATGACTGCCATCTTGATCTGACTCCAGGGATAATCAAAATCTCTTCCAAAGACAGTGATTCCAAAGTGATATTCCTCCCACACCATTTCCACTGATGTTCTCTTTTTTGGGGGAATGGGGCACAATGGCTGAGCAGTTAAGATGATGGGCTTGTTGGCCTGAAGGTCAGCAGCCTGAGTATGAGACCCAAGTGCTGCCATGTAACAGGGTGAGCTCCTGTTACTTGCTCCACCTCCTATTTGAAAGCATATAAAAATGCAATTTGAAAGCATATAAAAATGCAAAAAAATAAATAGCTCCATTTAGGGAAAGGTAAAAGCATTCCATGCACCTTGGTGTACAGTCATGGTGGCCACATGACCACGGATGTGTCTTCAGACAAATGCTGCCTTCTTGGCTGTGATTGGAGATAAGCACTGCTGCCTAGAATTGGCCGTAACAAAGGCAGGAGAAAGCTTTACCTTTTTATCTCTCTTCTTCTACTTCTCTCAACCTTGCCAAGCATAGTATTTTTCCTAGTTCTATTGACTATTATTATCATATATGCAAGGCACGTGAGCTCCTACATTGCCTTATGTGCTCAATCATTAGTAAACCTTTAGTGAAGAAGGAATTGCTTGATTCTTGATTCAGTGCATAGTTTTCTCAGTCACCATGTCCATATTTACACTTCAGAAGAACTTAGTTTCTCTCACTGTCCAGTTTTATTATCCATAGATTACCAGTGGGAAAAACAAGTAGAACTTGAATAGAATGATATGTTTTAATTAATGTGATCTTTTATTGTCTTATCCTTAATTATGCTTACTTATTTTATAATGATTAAGATTTTTTTTCCTTTAATACATTGCCCACAAAATGTTACTATCCTTCAAAATGTAAAATAAATGTTAGAAACATATGATATACAGTAAATATAGACATTAAAAGTAAACTGAAAGTAGTATGAAAGCATGCAAGTGTATAAAAATAAAAAAGAGGAGATTTTTCTCTAGGTCTAAGATAACATTAAGTCCTGTAGAGGTCTCCCTAAGAAAAATAAATCCATTTTCTTAGAGCCACCTGCTAAATCTCAGATGCTAAAAACACAAAGAAGGATCTACACTGAAGATCTCAGTTGCAGACAAGAGTTTATTTCCAACCCAAATTGTGTATGGCTTTAAAGATCTCATCTATGAATTAATCTAATTATTATGCCTCTTAAATTAACAGAAGGCGGGAAAGCATTTTCTTAATTACCCTACCCACTACAGAGAATCCCATTATCATTTTCTATGGCCAACCTAGGATCTCCATAGTGCAATCATACGTCATGACTTTAGGAATGACAGAATCACACGTCATGACTTCTACATGCAGAAGATTGCAGGTCCAAATCCTAATAATAAGAGTCCCAAAGAGTTATGGCCGATTGGAGGAAAAAAAAGCAGAAAATGCAAGGGATAAGCTTTTATAAACTCTATTCCGAGTGCTGAATTCAATGTTACATTTAGACGCCGAGAGTCTTTGGATTTCGGCGGCATATAAATTTAATGAATAAATAAATAAAAATAAATAAATATATTCAGTTGTATTTGGGTAGAATTGTGTTTCTTCTGATCAGCAACCATAGACAGGAGAGAGCGCAATTAAGAAGGGCATGTGCTTCTGATTTCTTCTCAGATTTTATCTACAGCACAGCAACTGTGTTTATTTGTTCTTGAAATGAATTGAAAAACACAATGTTAATGTTACTCCATCAAGTGCAGCTTCAATTATATCACATTTTTATCAGAAGAATTACTTGACCTATCCAATAACAAGGAAGTAGCCATGTGATGAATCCATTGTTGTGATTTCAGGTCCTTGATGGATAATTGATTTAGTTTCTTTTTCCCTTTGACAGTTTACAATCACAATATCAAAGAGGTAGATACATCATTCAACTCAAAAGTCCACTCTTCAGAAGGCATCAAAAATTAATATAGTTTTCTGTTTTCATGTTCTTTTCCTTTCACCTGCTCAGAGGAATTCACCTGAAGTTCATCAGTGTTCTCTATTGATTTAGATATTAAGTGAAAACTGCCACAGAATTCTGAAAAAAAGAATAAATCTAGATATGACAGTATAAATTAATAGAACTTGTGCTCCATTACCAATCTTAGCATATCAATTTGTTAGTTCAAATATTTCAACAGGTTTAGGCATTTTCTGTATTTTGTAAGGGCACAATGTATATCCAATAGTGTGCTGTCTTTAAAAATAACACAATTACATGGGCATCTTCATCAGAAAATGCCAGTGGATTTGGTCCTTACCAAATTAGGGTTCAAAACATAGTATGGTGTGTGTGTGTGTTTAGATTTATATTCTATAGTAAAGGTATATATTTACAAATTACAGATTTGTGAACAAGCTGTGAAAGTGGGCTATAGAATGAAGATGTTTAAAAGTAATTTAAAATACAGCTAAAACAACTGAAACTCCATTAAAGTTAATGATACATCCACCACCACTAGCACATAGTTGTCGGTGTAACTGAAGCTCTTAATATCCTGCAAAATTTATCAGATGTTTAGCTCAAATATGGGCTTCTAAGACTGTTTTGTATTATACTATTGGCATATCTCAATGGCAACATCTTTTATTTGCTCAGGCTGATCTCCACAAACTTAGAAAACAGAGCAGTTGAACAAACAAAAGAAATTCCCAGCTTTCAAAAGATATTTACTATTGTTATAATAAACCATCTATGATGTTGAATCCTTGCCTATCAGATCATAATTTAATCTTATAGAGTCATGCTAAGGAAGGGAGAAAAAAAAGATCATAAATATCATTTAGGGGTTACCAAAAGAGGTAAATGCAATAGTTTTTCTCCACTTACAGAATTTTTTTTCAATTTCTAACAGAAATACAAGAAGGAAGGTATTTTTTCCATGATATTTTCTTCATTTTGTGTCACCTGGATTTCTCCCTATGTTATTCAAAACACAATCTTAATTATCCAGAAGTTTTCCCTTTCAGAGAAAAAAAATTCTGGAAATTGGATTTGTTTTATATTCAGCCAGAAAAAAACAACAACCTTAACTGGAGACAGAAACTGGCTTTGTTAAAGTCTGCATAGATGCCTCCAGATAATAATATCAAGACAATAAACTAGACTGGAAAACGGTTAATGGAGATCTAACAATAGGTGAATTGTGATTTTTTTTCCTGGAAGAGAAAAATATGGCATGTAATAACATAGCTCCATCTCTTCTATCTCTGGTGAAAGTCAGGATGAAAAGATGTCACAAATTTGAAGCATCTCTACCACACTTTTGTGCACATTACACTGCTCTGAAGTGCAAAAAAGTTCCTTTCACCCTTTGCCAGCACATTTAATGTTTCATTGTCTTATGCACCAGGACCATAGCAAATGCAGGATCTCTGATTTTAATGAATGAGAAACTCCTTTTCTCTCTGAATTTCACTCCAGGATAAATAAAAAAGATAAAGGTTCCCCCTTTCAGTTGTGTCCAACTCTAGGGGACATTTCCTTTTTATAGCTGAACAGCCAGAGTTGTCTGAAGATGCTTCTGTGTGATGTGGCTGGCATAACTATATGCTGAGTGCATGGAACACTATTACTTTCCCACTAATTTAGGTGGTACCTATTTATTTAGGTAAATAGGTACCACCTAAATTGCAGCTTTTGAGCTGCAACATTGTCAGGAGCTGGAGCAAATAATGAGAAGTCACCCATTAGGTGGCACCTGGGTCTCGAACTGGGGCTGCTGACCTAGCAGTGTCTTAACTGATAGGATACCTCATCCCTCATGTGAAATTCTCTTTCTCTCTGAATTTCACTCCAGGATAAATATTGCAATTCATTGTGATGTTCAAAGCAGAATTCTAAATTTTGAATCTCACAGTCCTGAAACTTCAACAGGTATGATAGCTACATACTGACATTTTCAGATATTGAAGGGACATTCATGATTTATTCTGAAATTCACTTTTTGGGGAAAAATTAATATGAACTACAATTTACCATTTATATATTCAACTACAATTGGGATCAGTCAGGGATGGATTGACAAATATGTACAGTTTAAAAATGTGAAACGTAAGTAAATAAATAGATGGATGATAGTTTGCCTTGTATCTGTTCAGAGAGACACCATTGTACTGCAAGAGGTGCACCATTTATTAATTAATAAAGAATTGCCAATCTTTAGATTTTTTTTAATAGAAAATACAAAACAAGCAAGCAGTCCTTCCTAGGTATACCACCACATTCCTTGCCAAGTGACAATATATGGATTGTCCACTCATAGAGTAAGGGAAGAACCAAACAGCAATAACTGTAGACAAACAAATCATGACATGTTATTCAGGAAACCTTTCTGGATTCTTTCTGGAAACAAATGAAATTGTACAAGAGAAATAAAGGAATATGGGTCATCAGTAAATACATGTATAAGATCTTTTTTCTCTCATTTTCACTTTGAAGGCCTGTTCTTCAGATTTGCTTTGATTTTTTTCTCTCCTAGGAAGAGGAGCTTTAACACTTCAAATAATAAGAATATTCTGATCTCTAGAAAATGTTCTCACAGTGACACAGGAAATCAACTAAACTTTATTGTTACAAAAACTCCTAGGAACTCTATTCCATCTTGTGACTGGATTCCATAGTTCTATAAATCTGGTAATGAACTTCTCACTTAAAAGGCTTCATGCTGCTGAATCTTTGAAACAGCAACAGAATAGTGTTCTTTAATGAGAACATGTTGACAAAGAACTTACAGAAATGATTCACTAATCACCAAGGATACCACTACACCAAAAATCATGTGAAAATGGATAGACTATTAAATTAGTAATATTTATTCAATAAATAGTGTCAGCTATGACAAACACCACCATGTAATGTGCAGAAACTCTTTAGTACTTTAGTAGATGTTGTGACCTCTTATAACCTTCAGCAGCAAGAACACTAGTGAACGATGGATGTTCTGTACTTCTGGTTAATCATGACTGTCATATTCCATGATAAAAAAGTTGCAAGCAAATAAGTGCAGTCCAACTACACACTCAATTCACAACATATAAGAAGATGCAACCAATAGCCCACATATTGATTCAGAACTTTAGCAAGGCCATAATTGTTCAATACTAATTATTTGGAACAAACTATAAAATCCCACTACTTGAATCCTTGATCCAAAGCTCAGATCAGAAGCAGAAAGTCACTGTGACTGCTGCAAAAACTTTGCCAGATTAAAGAATACTTTAAATTAGCATGTTAGTATGAAGGCAACAAACAGTCAAAGATCTAACACTGCAAGCTCAGCAGAATAGTAGGTGGAGTATGAATTGGTATCAGCTCAAGCCTCAAATGGATCAAGGACCATACTCCAAATGTGGGAAGTGCCAAGACCAAATGTGGACTTGCTTTTCATGGGGAAGGTGAGTGTCTGGGAGCTTTAGAGGATACAATGCAATATTTAGGGCCTTCATATCATTCCTTAAAATCACCCTCCCAAACACTGAATCTACTGGGGTGATCCCTAAGCTTATTCTACATGTACAAAAACTGCGTCTCAGTCTGTGCTCTGTACTTTTCACATCTTTGCTTTTATATTACCCACAGTGGATCTACTCCTACTACAAAATGTTGTCTTCTCTTGCAAGATCATCTCGTTGTTAGTGTTGTTACCTTTCTTGCTCCATAAAGGGAAGACATGTATAATGTATGAAATTCTGTATATTATATGTGTTCTTCAGAAATTAGCATATATAGGAATCTGGGGGCCTTGACTGTGGGTGTACATGTAATTTTTCTTTGTATCTCTGAAACATTCTCCTCTTTTTATCATTTATTTTGATTGTACATCAAAACTATAGATGTAAAAATATTAGTGTGAATGCAACCGATTTGCAAATATTTATTTATATGCTATCCAACATCCATGTTTCACCCATCAGGGAGCCAGTATTGATTACACTTTCAAATATAGTTGGTGACAAACATAGTTTTTCTCTGCAATTTAATGAATCTTCATAATCAACCAACTGATATTAATTCCTTTTGTTGATTATGTTGTTATTGCAT
>JANHZU010003684.1:50382-60442 GCA_032468055.1 Acrochordus granulatus
TTTTGTCCACCACTGGAGTCTATTCTAAGGACCTGGGATAGGCAGATATTGTTTTTGATGTTGTTAAAGGTATTGTTGCAGGATGTAAGTGTTCTGAGTAATATTTCCTTTTGCAATTGACTGATGTTGAATTTTCAATGCCGATGGTATTCAAGTGGTACTCCAGTTGTTTTGGGATTGTATTCAAGGCTCTTATCATTATTGGTACCACTTATGCTTCTTTTGCCAGAGTCATTCCAATTCTATTTTTGGGTCTTTATATTTTGCGATTTTTCCAGTTCTTTCTCTTTTATTCTAATGTCTCCAGATACTGCCTCATGCGTTATCCAGACTTTTTTTATCCCTTTCCTACTGACAATTGTTAAGTCTGGAGTGTTATGTGGCAGGTCTTGTCTGTTTGAATTCTGAAACTCCAGATCAATTTAGCTTCTTCATTTTCTATTACTTTCTCTATTTTATGATCCCACAGTCCTTGCTTGAAGACAATGGTATTTCTTGAAGATTTTCCACTGCACCATTTTGCGACTTTATCATGCTTTTTTTTGTGTGTGTGGTTACTATTCTTGTAGCAGGTATCTAGGTGGTCCACTATTTCTTCAGCTTCTTTGCAGAGGTAGTATTTGCCATCTGTTGTTGTCTCCTCAATACTAGCCTTGTATGAATTTGTTCTTAATGCTTGGTTTTGTGAAACCAAAATTAGCCCTTGTCAATTAGGAACTCATCTTTTGCTCCTGTGCTATGTGGGCAGTTTCTTTTCTGCTCAAGTGAAAATAACTTGTTTTCAATTAGATGCTGTTGGGCTGCATCAGTTACTACACTAGTTGCAATTTGAAAGTTGTTGGTAAGCAGGGAATTGGCCTGTAGTTGCCTGGTGTTGTCCCTTTTTCTGGATCTTTTATTATTGGGTACATGCAGTTTGTCTTCACTTGGTGCTGACCAATTTTTGATCTTCTTTGCCCTTTTTTCAACCATTTCTGTAGTTATTATTAGTTCTTTCATTTCAGCTTCTTTTTTATTGTTATCCATCCCCTTTAGACAAGTTGCATTCTTGTTGTATTTCTTTGGGTTGTCCCATAGCTGCACCCAGGACTACACTGTTTCTTCTTTGTCAGGTATTGACTGGTTCGATGCTTTCTTTTCATTAATGTATTAGTAGAAACTTTTCTGATTTGACTGAAATTGGAGATTCTGCCTATACTTGAGCTTTGTATCTGATGATCTTCTTGGCTATCACTGTAATATGCTGCTTTATTATTTCCTTGTAGTGATTCTTTAATTCTCCTTGTTTCTTTCATCAGGTATTCCTTGCTCTTCTTGTTCTTCACATTATTTTCTTTCATCTGTTCTAGCTTGCTTGCATCTGATTTTAGCTTTCTGATCTTATTTTCCAGCCGATCATTTATTTTGGTGGTGCACTGTTTGACTTTTTTTCTTCTTTGGTAATTTTTGAATTCCAGATATTCAGTTATAATTGCAGCTGTGCTGTACATAAGTTGGTTTGTTTATTGCAGTGAGCTGGTGCTTATATTTGATATTACAATATTGAAATCTTTTAATACTTGTGCTAGTTGTTCTTTGGACAACTAAGAATGCTTCAGTGAAGGTAATCTTATTTTGTTTTTGTTTTGTGTTGTTCTACATGCTCACTTATTCTTTGTTTCAATTCATCTTCTTCTTTTTTAGTTAGAGGGCTTTGTTCTTCCTGAGGAGAAGGTGGAGGAAAGGGTGCCTCATTTGGGAATGAAAATTGTTCAATTTCTGTGCTGGTTTCCTCTGTTGCTACTTCCTCCTGGTTTTCCTCTATAATCGTATGCTATTTCTGATAAGGCTTTGATTTCTTTCCCGTGGGGAATAGCTTTCTAGTTCTTTCAATTCTGTTTTGATAAGTACATTATTTCTTGTTATAAATTTACATTGATCTGCTAGCCTCTGTTCTGTTATTTCTGTTTCTGGATGTTGTTCTTTCCAGAATTGGTACATTCTTTTTGGTATCTTCTTCTTGTTGTACTTAATTTGTGATAACAGATCATTATTTCTTTGTTTTCAATATTTGTATACCTGTGATGGATAGGTACCTTCTCTTTTATTTTTATTATTAATTACCTATAATTAGTCAACACAATGAAATAGTAATAAATCTGTATGCTCCTCTCAAAATGTTAGTGACTATACTCTGAGATCAGAAACATTTTAGAAAAATATCTTTTCTTTTCTGATGGTTGCAAATTCTTTTGTTCCTTTTGTTATTAGGCAAATAACAAAAAGGATGCAATTTAGAGACAGTATTGTAAATAATGTGCTAAAATGTGAAAATTGCTGGTAGCATCATAAGGTTTCAAGCAAACATTTGTGTCAATAGGATAAACAAATGTTCTCTTATGTTCCTAGATTATCACATACTTTTACAGCAATTGATGTAGATTGTAAAACTAAATATACATCCAAGTATTTCTTAATATGGAGATCAAGTATATTCATATCACAAGAGGTGGATGACTAGTGGCTGTGTGTTTCCTTTCTGTCTTTGATACTACATAGACAACCTTCCATCCTTACAGGTTGTTGTCAACTTATAGCCATTCATTTAGTGACCATTTAAGTTATAACAGCAGTAAAAAACATAATTTATGACTAATCCTCACACTTCTAAACATCAGTGATTCCCATAGCCACATGATTAAAATTTGGGTACTTGTTAAGGCAGCATGTAAATATAATTGTTGCAGCATTCCAGGGTAATGCGATCACCCTACAGCCTTCTCAGTTTCAGTCTGGACTTAGTTTGATCTCATTCATTCTCTCTGAGAAGCAGGAATTGGGAAATGCTGGAAATAATCAGTATATATTTAAAATTAAAAGTGAAATTGTATCTCTCAGGAATGTATCTATATCTACGTTGACAAGGACAAAGACACACTTATAAACATATTACCTATGAGAGCTGCAATCAATCATAATATATATTGGCAATTATTTTACAAATAAAAATCAAAGAAGCTGATTAATAAGTGAGTTGCATTGCATGAACAAATGAAAGAAAAGGATTAGGAACAAATTTTAAAATGTTCTTATAAATAAGTAAAATGAATTCAAAGATAGAGAGTGATTATGTGGCAAATAGCTTCAACAGACAAAATGAGTTAATACCACATTATTCTACCCAGGACTGAAGCCATTTAATTAAGCTCTGAATCCTGATGTCATCAATAGGTATCAACAAATATCTACAACATGACTTAACAAAGAAGGTTTGAATAATCAACATCAAGTATGAATGGAGAGGAAGGTCAAACTATTAAGTTTTAAATTTTACTATTAAACAAACTTCTTTGTTGTTAAACAGGTGGATGTAAATGAAGATGTTTCCTTAGGATTCCACCAAGACTAAGAACCAAATTCCACGTAGATCAGAACTAATTTTATTGCAACAGTTCTAGTTACAAAATCTTTCAAGTCTGCATGTGCTTAAGCTCCTGTGAACTTAGTGGGAGCTTAACTGCAATATTTTCTTGATTTATTTTCTTAGCCTGGGGTCATATCCTGTTTATCTGACCATCACCTTGGTAGTAACTCTTCTTTGTCCTGTACTTCAATGCCATTCCTTATGTTCTGTACAATACCATTAGCCTTAAATATAATTTATACTTGAAGTAGATAAGTGACATTTAACCATCCTGGTCTCCCCAGACAAGAAAAAAGAAGTTCATAAAGTTCAGAGCTTCTCCACCAAAAGTTGAAACCCTACATCTAACACTATCTTCAAAGATCAAAACAACAAAACAAACCCAAACCTAATGCTTTTGCCATGCAGTGAAATTCTTGAGTTTCTAGAAAAGGAAGGGCTTTATATAGTTACATTTTATAAAGTGCAACATGGAATAATTGGTAAAAATAGATGTATTATTTTAGCCAAAATAAAGCAGATTCTAGCTTCACTGAAGTCATAGTACATTCACTTGGAATATGCAGTGTTCTCTAATAAATATTGAAATTTGGATACAGCTTCCCTGAACTCATTACCAGCCCAGCAGATAATCGCTTCACATGTTTTAATTGGCATTTATATGTTGAATGCTATTGAAATAGCTTTAATATGTCCAACTTTGTCTTAATTTATCTCAATGATTTCAGATTGGTCTTCTGGAGGTGGAAAGAGACTGAATGAATGGGATATAACTAATCTTGCAAAGTGCTAGGGACACTAAAGAACACAACTGCTCCTTCAGCTTTCTTTCATGAGTTGTCCATGTGATTTAACAACTAATTTACTGTCAGTTGCATAGCAACTAAGCAAGAATTTTAACATTTGTTGTTCTTTAGCATTTCATTTTGTGATGCATGCACAGTGACATTTAGTTAGGTACCATTTCCCTCTGTACCATTTTCCAGTTGTGTAGCCTCAATATGTAACCTTTAATTAAATAGTCTTACACTTTTAGTTGATTGCTTGGAAAAATCTTGCAATTCTTAACATACCTTTAATATATAGGAAGAAAATGATTAGATTCTCCAAGCTTTTATTATTAAAGAAATTATGCATGCTTTGCATGAGAGAGATATAAAAGTCTGATATGTCTGAAGCAGAGAAAGAAATAAAGCAAGGATATTGAGGTTACAGCAGCAGATATTATAGGATATATTTGAGACACTTTGTTACACTAGATCCTGAAGGCATATATCCAAATATTCTTAAAGATCTTAGATATGAAATTGCTGACATACAGTAAATGTTTGAATTGTGTTGATTGTGATGTTCTTAATCCTCTTCCTCCTCCTTCTCTCTCCATGTTCTTGTATGTATAGTTAACTGTTATTAATATTATGTCATCAGTGCTTCAATATATTTGTATGCCATTTATGTCATCATAGCAATTTGATTTTGGCAGATAGCAAATTTGAATGAATTCACTAAAGACTATCCAGAGCTATGAGCTATGAAACCTCCATCAGTGGTTGATGTCATTTTACTTGTTGCAAGGAACGATGGTGGAAAAGTGGAATGACTCCTCCTTCTGCTTTTAAGAATTTTAAAACACTGGGAAGCTACAGTGACAAAATGTTGATGGTGGGCCTTGGCTGTTCTTATTTTCTTTACTTGCTTCCACATAATTTATACAAAACTGCTTAATATTTATTTTTCAGTGATATAAAATGTCTTATTTGATTTCAAAGGCCCCCTCTTGTACCGAGAAAGTAATATTAGTAGTGATACAGGATCACTTTAGCATATAGATGATCTAATTGACAATATCATCTCTTAAATTCACAGAGCAGATTTAAAAAAAAAAATTCCCTGGCAATAAGAAAATGATCATTTTGTTTAATAATACTTTAATGAAAACCTGTATCTACATGTTGAACAAATAAGCAATATTTTCTGCCGCTTCATTCTAAGTGATGTAATTAGAATACAGAGATCATCTCGAATTAGATGACATGGTCTGACCTTTCCAGAAATGTTTTATTGTTCAAGCAAATTAGGCTGTATGTGATTTCCATCCTTGATAGCTAAACTAAAAGTTTATTAAGTAGTTTCAAATTAACTGCACCTTTATAGAGTTCAGCACTAAATCAAGTTTATTTAAAAGTTCTACTTTTCCATTACGTCTCATGAATGGAAAAAAGTAGTTACAACATTAGTCTTCTAAATGTTAGTGTATGTGTGTAATTTCTAGCCAATGTTACAGAAACATCTTTGATTGATATGTCTTCTTGAACATGAGATGTTTGAAAAGATCAACTTGAAAGACCACTATAAATGTTGGATTCTAAAAATGTGTGTTATGGTGGTATTTTCCCTTTAGGATCTCTTTTCCATTTTAAAATTCTTTGGTATTACAGAGGAACAATTCAGATTTCCAAAATTACAGTTTTGCATGTTCAAAACTGGTGAGGCTCATGCTACTTTGTCTTTCATATCTCTGCTGATTTGGACCTCTAACCCGAGAAAAGGTGCCAACGCTTGACATTTTCCCATCAGTGCTGAATATAATTGTTCACTCCAAAAGAAAAAAAAAAGAATCTGTAAACAATAGGTATAATATACAACAAATGACTCTGTATACATAAAATCAAGATGCAGACAGTGATAGAGCAATGGAGATGCACACTTTAACAATATAAAATATGTAAACTTTAGTATGACTAATGCAAAATGCATTATTATTAACTTTTGACCCAAACAAATCCTATTTATAAAATATGACAGACTGCCAGAATTTTAGTTCCCACTGCATCTATCAGTTTTGTAAGAAAAAAAAATACATAAGCACCCAATAATATCTTAATAAATTAATTTATCAGGGTCATCCAATATTAAAAGATGTACATCAATAGCTACAGCAAATTTTTTATTCTGGTTTCTCATCATTAGGGCAAGGGAACAAACTAGTCTAAGTTGTTTAATTTAATTTTAAGACTTCTGTTTCTTCCTCTCTGGAGCTTTTTGATAAAGTTGGGAATAGGAGCCTCTAGCCAATAAAACTTTAATAAAACATCAATATCAATACCATCTCACAAATGCACCTTACATTAATTTTTAATAACACATTGGCAATATATAGATATATACAGATATATACATATATACACAAAGTTTTATATATATATATATATAATATATATATAAAACTTTGTGTACACACACATATGGAATCCAGATTGGGCACAAGAGACGACTACTTTCTAAAATGTTATTACTTGAAATGGCTGCTGGCTCCTCATTTTGACACATCTGGGCTATGCAATTATTCAGAAAGGTCACTTTCAACAGAAGGGAAGGACAGTGACCAAAAGGCAGCAGTTTAAGTTACAAATATACAATGACAATTTAATCAATGAGAAAGCCCCAGTGTCAGGAGTCATTTCAGTTCTGAGCCAACAAAGACTGACATCTCATCAGACCTCTGGAAAATTGTCTCTGGACACAGAGTTCTGTTGAATCCCAGTCCAGCTGTTAAAGTCCAGGAAGATTCCAACAGATCGTTACTATAAATGTTGAGCCAGACTCTTCTCTAAATGCTAGACTTTTAATTAGCTTGCAGAAAAGAAAAAAGGTTACTCAGCTGTGGCTGATGTTTTGCATTCTCAAGGACACAGTGACTTTCATGAAGTTGTTTCCTGCATCTTCATAGCAAGCCAGGGTGGTGGTAAGGCATTGAACTGGCACTAGCTTCTCAATCATGCAAGCTTTTTGGGGAATGATTCAGTCACTCTCTCTCAACCCAGGCTATCTCACAGTTGTTGATGTGGGGAAAAATATGAAGGGAACACAATTTAGTTAAGCCTTCTTGAGCTTCTGCATAAAGGAAAAAGGATAAATGCAATCCCTCCAAAAAGTATGTATTTATTTATTAGAGTTAAATGCTGCTAAATCAGAAACATTCAAGGCAATTTGAATCAAGAAAGGAAACACATAAATGTTCAATGTACTCACAAACACACAGCTACAGTAGGTACCATCATTCTTGGTCTGAAGCTAAGCAGGTATAATTTCAAAATTGATAATTGCATGGAGGACCCCTTGAACTGAACTGAAGAAATTGAAGAAATAGTCTAAAATGAGAAATGGGAAAAGACTTCAATACTATTGCTAAGATAAATTCATTGTCCCCTTCATGAAGTCACCAGAAGTTTAAGTTAACTTGAAGAGTCTTTGGTCATTTCCACAGTGCTTATTTACAGCATCATCCAACCATCTGTAATCACTAATGAAGTCAGTCTTTATAACAGCAATGGTTGGGTGATGCTATAACACACAATAATTCTCTAGTGTAGAAAAGACCTTTATTTACTTGGTACATATCGTTGTTTTCCATCCAGCAGTAGTATTTTTATAGGGCTTAAAGGTATTCAAAGGTAAGTCTTTCAGTCAAAGGAGAATCTAAGTATAACTCAACATCCTATCTCAATAAAGTTCAGTTCTAGTCTTCTGTGCAGTCTATTTCCTGATCTGGTCTATCTTAAGGAATGATATCAATTGTGCATATCATTAAGGAATGATATCAATTGTGCATATCTCTCAGTGTCTTCTCTTGTCATCCACATATACCCTGAGGAGTAGTCTGAGTCTCTTCTGAACTTTACACATGTTTCTTCTAACTTGTGGATATTTCCATGTCTGGATTCTTTCTCCAAGGTCATAATTTGTCTGGCTTTCTGCAAGTTGCCACTTCTTGGCTTTTGTTTGCTGTTCTTAATGTGAATCTTCTTTACCCATTACTGGGTAATGGGTAAAGAATGATATAGTAGCTATTTAATATTATATTTTGGCATTGATGACCGTGATGTCTAACTTTCATCTGCCATTTATGAACTGAGGAAAGTATATTTGTTGTAACAAAGTTTTAAATACTATGCTTGAATTGTGCATTTTCTCCACGGTTGCAAGCAAGATATGCTGTACTTATGAACAGCTGGGCTTAGCATTTTTGATAGCTGAGTCAAAAAATTTACACCACCTAAAAATTAACACAAGTGTCAGTCAAATAACTTCTTCAGAGCAAGTTCCACTGAATGAATGAGAGAGGAACCAGAGCACATTATACAATATTGTTTTTCTTAATTCTATTAATTTACTGAATAAGTCTCTAGACAATTTAAAATATCTGTATCTAATAAGTTTGAATGCCATGCTCAGCAAAGTATAATGTCCACTAGTATCTGATGAAAAAAAGAGATAAAACATATCATAACACAATCTTCAGCCTTTTATACTTGTAAAGGAACAAGTAAATATGATACATGGCTTATGTCATTATGTCACATGTGTACATGCATTGTCATTTGTCTTAGAAATGTCTTGAGAAACTCTGTTAGTCTACCTGATCTGATAGGAGTTAAATTTACCCATTAGTGAAGGCAAACTTGCTAAATTTTTTGGTGACAGTCTTGGAACAATCTAAGGCAAAACAACAGTGAGGAAATCCACTGAATTCTAATCTGAATAGTTTCAGATTACATTTCTGAAGAAATGTAAGAAATATAATTAAGTACAGATCCAATGAAGTTACATCTTCTGATGATGCAATGCATGCATCTGTTAATACAAGACCATCTTTACTCCATGTTGCTTTTCTGAGAATATTCCTGCTTTTCATTTCTAGTAGTTGTGAAAATATCTAAAATGTGAATGTTTAACTACTGAGACAAAAAGGAGATGAATGTAAAAATAAATCTGGCTGTAGAGTATTTATAAATCCACATATCCTATAGTATTGGAAAACTGTGACCCCATTCTTTTTTCAGAAATAACATGTGAAATCCCTCTAAGAACATCAAAGCTGCTATGCTGTGCAGGAAATACTCCTCATCTTGCCTGATTATTTCAATATATGACAGGCAGCATTTACAGGTCAATTAAGCTTGAATATTTTGATTCCAGTTGTTCTTTCCTCATCAAAAGTTAGTTTATAGATAATGAAATTGACATTTTTTTTTCACTATTCAACTCCAGTCATCAGTTAAGAAATACAAAATAGGTTAAATCCTTCCATTTAAGTAGTTTTTCTTATGAAATGACTATCCCTAACTCGGCAATACATTTTTGCTCACTTGGCAAACAGAGTTAAGAAGCTATTCACAGGACTGGTAGCCTTTAATCAACAAGATTTGAAAGTAATGTCCAATTAACAGCCATGCAAAATGATTCCCCTTTAGTTCTCCATTTAAAAAGAATCATGAATTTTAATCATATCTTATTCATTTCTACTTAATTTTCTCAAAGACTAGGGCTTATATTTTGTTAATGACAAAGTGTTCAGCTATTAAATTTGCATTTCCCAGTTTCAGAAATTGCAGTAGATCATCAACACACATACACACACATGCACATATCACATACACAGATACATATACATTAAAAAGGAATTAAAACATTTCTCCACCTTAATGGAAAGTAGCAGCTTTTAGAAAATCATTAACTACTAAAAGTTCAGGCAATCTGTGATGTGACAATGGTGCAAATCACAAGACAACTTTAGAGTGTAAATCTGCTGAAGACAATTATGAAGACTGAATAGCATCAATCATATTTATACTGCTTCTTTACTATATGGAAAAA
>JANHZU010003685.1:14388-25161 GCA_032468055.1 Acrochordus granulatus
TGGATTAAAGGCGAAACGTCTTCGACTTGAGAAAAATCCAGTCCAGATGCCTGTTTTTTAAACTTTGTTGCGATCAACTATTTCAAGTGCTTGCATTGCAAATCCTTACATCATAAAAACATTCTGAGAAAGTTTCTTAAGAAATCTGGCTCTACCAATATGCCCAATCAGAAGGCTGCAGGTGGAAATAGCAGCAAAGTATTGCATGATACATTGCAATGCTTCATGTTTTGTTCTGCAAAGTGACTGAAAATGCACTTATTATAATAGTCAAAGAAGGAACTCTCAGTTCAGTTGGTGGTTTCTACAGATATAGATAAGTGGCTTTGAAAGAAAAACATCCATCTGTTTTTCTTACACTAAAATGTAACTACCAGCTCTGCCATTAAGCTTGTATGTAACAAGCATAAAAGACACAGCACATTTCAGTTTATTTTAAACCATACATTGAATTATTTAATATGACAATCTTATTTATTTCTAAGGTACATGTATTAAGCTTATACTATTTTGCCATTCACTTCTAAAACTCAGGTGGGAGTGATGTAATTTGGAACAACACATTTTCCTCTTTCATGGAAAATAGATTATAAGTACTCCTCAATTTATGACTATTCCTTTAATGACTGTTCGAAGTTATGATGGCACTGAAAAAAATGACTATGACCAGTCATTGCACTTACGATCATTGCGGTGTGCCCACAATCACATAATCATAATCTGAACACTTGGCAATTAGCTCACACTTATGACACTTGCAGCGTCCTACAGTAATGTGATTGCCATTTATAATCTTCCTGGTCAGCTTCCAACAAGCAAAATAAATGGGGAAGTCAGGGAAAATTGCAAGTCAACTGTACTGTTTAATGACAGATTGTCCCAATTGTTGTAAGTCAAGGACTACCTATAAGAATTTCTAATAGGTAGTTTGTACTAAATATATAGAAAATGTTTTAACAGATTCATTCTGAAGGCTGTTTTGAAAATGTTTATGAAGTGAAGAATTCTTCAAACCTCTTGGCGTACAGCAGGCCAATCTAAGTGGTTAAATTTTGTTTATAAAATCAGTGGACATATGAAGATGAAGAGTAAAAAGTGAAGGCAGGGCAGTTGCATGTCTATGAGAAAAACAGAAGACTGGGGGAATGAAGTTGTTGGCTTTGGTCTCAACCATCAGCGCTGTGCACCACTCAGTACTTGGGCTGCTAGATCTGGACTGCAGAACTTGGATTACTACCAGACGGCAGCCAACAAAGGTAGAAACAAACAGATTGTCTATATCTCCTAGTTGTCAGCTAGTTGCCTGCTATTTTTCAGCTAAATATGATAGCTTTACTACTTGAAAGAGTACCTCTATAGGAATCTGGAATTTGGAGGTGAAAATAGTCAGACTCAAAATACTTGAGTCAGTATTTTGGGTTTTCCCAGAATATTATGCTCTGTTGATTTTGTTTTCTTTTAGTCTGAAAATCTTACAAATGCTTTTTTATTATTGCACACAGCTTTTTGTAAGAAATATTTTTTAAATATGACTTGTACAGTAATATGTTTTTAAAAAATGTCCCATGCTGAATTAGCATACTTGCTATTTTGTATATATAAATATTTGGTGGATAAGCATTTGAATTGGATTGATATTACTGAATGATAAAAATATATGTTTTGTGCCTATATGATCTGTTGCACCACAGAGTAAAAAAAGGACAAGTACCTTGTATTGTATTGTTGGAAGGCAATCATCAGAGTGCATGCTTCATGTGCATGGTTGTGTGCACAAAATAAAGGCTTCTCTTGCCAGTTGTGGCCAACTCTAAGGTGCTTATCTCTGTTTCCTAGCCAACAAGCTACGTGTCCAAAGACACTTCCATGGTTATGTGGCCAGCATGACTATATGCCGAGGCACACTTACTTTCCCACTAAGATGGAACCTATTTATATACTTGAATTTTTACATGCTTTTGAACTGATAGGTTGGCAGGAGCTAGGCAAACAATGGAGCTTCCAGCCAACAATCTCAGCATCTTAACCTCTTGTGCCACCATACGCCATAGTTGTGTGCATGCACATGTGTATATATGTATACTCACACACAAACCAATGCATTCACATACATAAATACAAGAAGACTGAAAAGATCGAACAATGCATGATGATAGAAATTACACACCATAAAATGATCTCCAATATATGGTACTTTAAAAAGCTTTTTGAAAACAGGCATTTAACATTTCAGTACAGTGAGTTAGAATATACAGTTGTAGGTAACTATAGGAATATGTTTATGGATTATAAAAGAGAATTTACTTGTATTAGTACAATTTATCTGAATATTCTCTAAGCCACTGTAATTCTGGAACAGATGACTAACACATTATAGAATTGAAATATTTCTAAGAAATTAATTTGAGACTCTATTACAATTGAAAACAGATTCTTGGCATCGCATTTCTCATCAAAATAAAACTGCTGATCTTTGGATATATAAGCCTCAGAGATAATTCAGTGTATATTTAATGTTCATCTGTACATGGTGATGGAGATGGGCTTTGCACACATCACATTTTGCATTATTTTCTCCAAAATAGTTATGTTCTATATGCACAGTTCACTAGAGGTAGATTGGATTTCCATTTGGTATATGCATAATCACAGTGAATTTCTGGTTGCCTTTGCTTACTATAAGCTTTCAAATTATGAGAAAATATCAGAGTATGTCTTGATTTTTACAAACAGTATGTTTCTATTTTTTAAAGGGAATGTCAATAAAAGCAGCTCTGGCAGTTGTCTCATCTGCCTGTAAATTCTACCCCCCTATTATATTTTGCCTTCAGATTTTGGTAAAAACTAAAAAAAAACTAGATTTGAACTTTATTGGTCCCTTGATCTTAGCAATTTTATTTCAGCCCTAGTTAGCATTCTGCAAAGAGTAGATCTAAACTGAACAATAAACACTGCGAGGTATTATATAGCCTGCTGAGAAATTTAAAATGAAGGGTGGTTCAAGACTGTAAAAATCAGAAAAATGGCTTCCATCCTAGGAAAACTTGATTATGATGAAATAATATCTACCACAGTGCTCTGCACTGTAATAAATATCAGTATAAATTAATAATTTATAAGTACCTGAGCAAGGATGCAGACCCCCTTCACACACTTACAGCACCAAAGGCAATAGCTCAGAGTTCTTAAAACAATGGGAACTTAAAAACTCTACCGGTTGATACAAAAATATTAACTCCCAGCTGAAAAATAGTGCAAACTTCTATTTTTTTCAGAATAAAAATGGTGTTCAGTTTTTTCATTTTATATCGGCAGCATTGCAGGGCTTAGGCACAGGAACTGGAGGTTTTGGTGCAGGCCTGTTCAATAGAAGAGGGTTAAGGGGTAGAAAGACCATAAAATAAAATTAATTGGGGAACTAGGACGATATTAACTACTTATGGGGATGGGCAACTATAGTTCCAGGTTACACAGAAATCCTGCAAGTGGGTCTCCATCTATGTGTGTGCGTGTGTGCAGCTGAACCTGGAACAAAAGATCTTGTTACAGCAATGGCTCATGCTCTTATTGCCACCCATTTGGATTATTTTAGTATTTCTAGCTAGGGCTGCCTTTAAAAGCCACTAAGAAGCTGCAAATGGCCCAGAGTGCTCCATGTACTCCCTAACATCTGGCTGGAGCATATTACACTATGCTGCGGTGCTTGCAGTCATTATCAATAAGTTTCTGGGTACTACTGAAACTGATTTTAATCTATAAAGCCCTGGGCTTGGTAGCAGATTATTTTCATGACCACAATGTCCAGCTAGAATCAGCCTGACCCAAATTATCCTTCTGGGAGAAGCAACTTGTGGGTTACCACTTTTGGGAGGTTGTGGGGGGCACAGACCAGGAGATGATGCTTCTTGGTGGCAATGCTAGTCCTTTGGGATAAACTTCTAATTGAAGTTAGAGTGGCTGCCTCCCTGCCTTTCAATGAACAGCTTAAAACAGAACAGAGAACTTGAAAGCTGACATAATTCATTTTTCATTATATTTCAACTATGAAAGATGAACATTTTAGTTATAGATATATCTGTGAACTGCTGAAAGACCTTAACTGGATTAAAACAGAATATTAATATAAATGTGGTCATAGTATTGGAATATCATATTTGTCCTGATGACTGTATTTTTATACCAATATTAAAGAGCTGAGGCAGTTTCATCTCTTTAGCCCATATGTTAAAAGCTGTTAAAATTATGATTTGGATGGATGAGACAAGAAATGGCTTTCCACATACTATTGCAATCTGATAAACTAGTTGAGATTCAGGACAGAGAAAAAGAAGTTCTTTATACTGTGCACTGTCGGACTGTGGTGCTTAATCAACAAACCATTATGGTTCAGTTTATGCTGAAGTTGATCCTCTAGAAGATATATTTATTGCAAAATTAAACAACTGCTTGCATTGTGGTGTTCATAAAAACCTACATGGATTGCTGATTTCACTACGTTTTTAGTGTGAAACATCTAAAGAAACAACCAGACTAACCTGACAGGAGCAATTTGAGGAAGCTCAGACATTGTCCTAGAAGCCGTGTTAAATTGAACAGCTTTGTTCTTTTGAGGATTAGCTGGTAAAGGCTTCTGAGGAGGACTTGATTTGCAAGACTCCTGCAATGTGGAAAAAATATCACAATATTGTAATTCAGTGATTTATATAAACATTTCTTTTATAGATTTTTATCGACATATAAAGCAGTCGATGATAGAACACTGAAATATTTGATATTTAATAATTTGAAATATTACAAAAAAATATGAAGGATGTTACTAAACATTTCTTTACAATTATGTACTTAATACCGTTACAGTTTCTGATAGTTCAGCCAAAAACTGTGAAGCTCTTTTTCAATTCAGCTTCTAATGTTTCTATTATTCATCATCCTGCCCATCCGTCACAACATGCTTTAATGGAAACAAACATTTGCATTATGGGACTTTCCATGATTTCTATTTCTAGTAAATAAAAGAACAACATTAATTAAAAACAATGCAGTCAGGAAGGAATTCTTGTAAAATATTCAGGGGAGCCATTAAAAAATTGAAGTGCAACAAAAATGCATTGCTTTTGGAACGCTCCAAGCTATCTATCAAATATTTTAAAATGCTTATAAATCTGTTCTTTATTTCAGAAAGAATATGACAAGACACCTAATAAATGTGCCAAGAGCAGAAACACAAGAAGATCATTGTATATGTCTGTCACTGGGACATCTCCAAATTGTAGCAATTTAATATTTTTCTGCCAGACAGTATACTAAATGCTACAGTGTCAAACTTCTTCCATATCCTTTTCCTTTTAAACTCCAGGAACACAAAACCCAAATTCTTATTAAAACTTACTCCCAAAAAGCACCTTCAGTTCTATAATATAAAAGGACATATAAATCTAATTAATAAGTAAATTGGCTTGAATCTTCAATTAACCAAAATCTATCAAAATCTCTGTATCAGAGATGGGACAGGAGGACAGTGGTAATTTGAGTTATTTCTAAAATTAATGAAGTAAAAATAATAAATTATTCGTAAAAAATAAAGACAGGATTCAAATAAATAAAAATATCTGAGAGTGAGATGAGCGAGATAAAATTGGTCATGCTTTTTAAAACTCTACATTATGGCCTTCATCAAGTAGTCTATATCTGCTTGTACTGATGAAATTTATCTGACTTCATCCAACTTGAATCTAAGCAGTTTACAAAATTTACGTAATCAAAACAGAATTCAAGATTAGAATAAAGTTAATTCCCACAGCAAGTAAAGGCAAAAGCCTAAAATCACAGAAAATAGTCCCATAGTAAAAAGTTAACCTCCAAAGGTTCCCTAGAACAGCCGTATTTTCACATGCTTCTGGAAGGCCATGAGGATGGGGTGGATTGTGCTTCTGAGGGCAAGCTATTCCAGAGGATGGAGGATACAATCAGGCCCTCTCAGCCTGCACCTCCTCTTATGTGGGGACATGTGGCTCTCCCTAGTTGTCCAGGTAAGACAGGTAGAAACTATTGAGGTAAAGGTGGTCCCTAAGATACCCCCAGCTCTCAAACTGGGTAAAGTTTTATACATAGTGACCAGCACTTTGAATTACACGCAAAAATCTACAGGTAATGTGGCACCTGCAGCAGAGATGTGATGTGGTTGTGTCACAATTCATCACTAAGCAAGCATGCCTCTGTGTGCTACACCACTAAAGTTTCTGGGTGGTCTTCATGTGCAGCCCTATACAAAGCAAGTTACAGTAATCTAAACTTATTTTAAGACAAGGGCATGATTATCTGTCTTCTTATGGCTGCTGTTCTGTGTCTTCAGTGAACAGATGCAGACTAAGACTCCAGGCATCAGGCTCCAATACATTATTATTAGAGGAAAAAAATTCTAGAATAAACTAGATCACGCTTGCAGTTATTTATGGCAACTTACTGTCAATTCGAAATCAAGTTTTGCTGGAGCCAGTCAAAAGCAGGCTTAAGATGAAGAAACATGATTCAGAATCCTACTAGGTTACAAACCTGGATAGCAACTAACAGTCTCCTTGTACAGTGTAGGTAAATCAGAACTTGTAGATAAGAAAGATAGCACAATCCCATAATTAACTGACTTATAGTTTTGTTTGTTGTTTATAACCAAGACGCAGGGACAACTGCCATATAATTAAGGACATTAAGCCATCAATAGTGGAAGGCAGTCTGCTGGTATTTATTGACTCAAAAAACAAATAAACAACCTATCCTGCCTTTATATGTATATAAATACAGACCAGGCAACTAATAATATGAAAGGTAAATTTTAAAGAGGGAAAGAAAGCACCTTGCAAGAATGTGTCAGTTCTCTAGTTTCCCTCTAAGCAAACATGGCATTTTTATAATCTGGCTCAGACAATATTAGGGAAGCAGGTGAACAAAAGCAAGATCAAAATAATTTCAGTACAGAGACTATCTGTGGCAATTGCTGAAGAAAAGCTCCAACTGCATGATACAGTTCCAGCCTAGCGCTTGCAAAAGATAATGAGATGGTATCATAATTAACACCACCAAGTTCATGAGGTCTGTAAACAGCAGGAGATGGAATAACGTTGTACTATCAAATTTATGTTGCTTTCCAAAATCTAGGCTTGTGGTCTGACTAAACAGATTCTATCAAAAAGTTATTCTACTGTGAACTGATATTTGAAAAAACCTGAAAGCTTGCCAGATCAGTGCCAAATTTATTTTCAGATGTAAGATCTCCAAATAAATAGATAGTTAAAACAGCAGCAACTTCAGAATTATCAAAAAGTTACAAATGAAAGGTCAGACCTCATAGATTTCTTCATGCTAGAATGTATGTGAAACAAAACCAGCAATGTTCTGGGGTTATGGTAGAAAAGTATCAGCTTTTAATAGTCCTTATGAAATGCGGTTGTGGTAAATCTGAGGGAATGGTTCAATGTTTCAAAAGTTATTGCAACCCTCAGAAATTATGCTGGGGTTTCAAGGCTGGCTATACTGTCCAATGCTTTTCAACAAATCAATGTGAACAGAACATGTGAAATGGTTAGACTTCCATCCTAGCAAAAGAGCAACAATAAAACTAAACAACAACAGATGGAAGCAGGCTGGCTCAGAGAATAATAGCTTTGACAAAATTAAATTAGATAAATTAAAAAGTTGTCATCTGGGAACCAAATATATAGCAGGCAAACCTATTTGTCACATTGGACATCTCCTAAGATATGTAATTCCAGACAGTGCCAACTGAAAGTAACAGCTTATTTTCTGACTCTTTCCAGAACAGAAATTTCATCAGCTGTAAAATTAAGCCCTGTGATGCCGTTGCTTCTGTTCAGAGACACCCAAGTGAATGTTTTAACACATATGTATTTCAAACTGCAATACTCATCCAACATGTTAAAAAGCTTACCAGCTGTTCATGATGCAAAGGGGTCTGCAGAAGGACAAATGCTGAAAGGAATATTGTGTCATGATTTCCCACTCCTGATGTATATGCATTGTGATGTCACATATGTACAAAAGGGGCAGGTCTTAAAATGCAATGATGTTCCACTGCATTTGTCAGTTTGATGACAGTGTCCAATCCTGCAGAGGCCTCTACTACCCTGGTTTCCCAGATGAATCTGAGGAGAATATATGTTGGCTGAACACAATTTCTCATCTGTGGACTGCTGCTAAAACTACTCAATGTTAACATCAATTCTTTAGAGCCTAGTGACATCCCACTATTCTAACCCAAAGTGGCAATGTGCCTTGGAGGGATATTGGCATGCTAACTGCACCTTTCAGCACTCCCTTAAAGAAGCCTCAACTTATTTATGTTTCAGTTATGAAGGCACCAAAAGAATGTGCCAATATTAGTGTATCTTTCACGGCTTCTTTAATGCCTCTTTAGCTCAAACATGTTTTCTGTGATCATGTAGCAGTTGTAAACTCAGAAGAAGGTGCATTTTTAGTGATGTGCCAACAGATGCAGAAATCACATTCATATTCCTTCTACAGCAATTTTTCTGCTTTGAATCTGAATACATGCACCTCTGTACTACATCTCATCTTGAACAATGACACTCCCATTTTACAGATCTGATGTCAACTCTTCCTCATTGATAATACCACTGCAAGACCTAATCATGGCATGTATAAGAACTGGAGAAAAAAACAAAGATGGAAGACAGCTGTGGCATTGTTGCTGTCAGTGAGGATCAGGGCTTTTTATTTATTGTATGATTTATTAATCAAATTTATACAGCTGTCATCTCACAAAAGGTGACTTGCACAAGTGGGAAAAGGCCAGGAAAAAAAATCTACTGCCCTTACTTGAATTTTAAGTGGAATTAAGAAAGGCAATGTGGAAAAAAGTTATTTCATTGAAATTTAAATAAATAACCAACCCACCAACCCACCCTGATATGAGGGTCAGAAAAATGGCCTGGTGTTAGAATCTAGAATTTAAACAGCTTCTCAGCAGCATGCCACAAAAGTGTTGTAACATTGGCAGTGGAGGAAGACATGCTAAGGATGACTGGGGATGATTCAATGAACTAGAATTAATTCTGTTTAGTGTAGCTTGCCAGAATGAAATAATCTACTAAAGAAATGCCCTGAGAGATCAAAATTGAAAGTGCTGACTGTTTTCTTTATTGCAGCAGGTAATAAGATAGATAATTAGAAATAAATATTTATTCTCCATTCGACAGCAAGTAATCTCAATTTAGGTTGGGCCTTCAGAATTTGCAGGTTATATACAAATGGGTGAAAAAAACCCGTACCAGGTCAAATTTGAGAGGGGGCTTCTGGGGCAGCACCTTTCCAGATACAGACTGTTGACAGGAGAGCTCAAAAAGATGAGGCTGGATCCTCTCTGGTGGGCTCCATTTTGGCAAGTCCTGGGCCTTCATAAAGTAGCTAATATCCTTTTTCTGATACTGTAGCAGTTGTTGTACATCTTTTCTCTGTAGAGCCATAAAAACAATATGCAAATCAATTGCATTTTAAGTATACTTCATATGGCACAACTAGAACTAAGCATTTCAAATTCAGTTTATTACTGTTAAAAAAAAGCAGAGGAGAAGAATGCAGGGAGAAAGAAAATGCTATGAACAAAATTACTGTACCTTTCTCACCAAAATAAATGCTAAAATAATTTTGGCTGAATTATGTTCACATGCTTCTTCTCAGATATACAAATTAAGGGTTCAGTATCACTGTTTTCAGGGCTGGTTTCAACAGCTCTTCCTTTTTAATATGCCCTCTATTTTTCCTGAAGTCTACAACAACCAATTAACAGCTTATTCAAATACTAATCCTTGGATATTTAGAAAGCATTATTTCTGTCTAAGAGAACTGGCTGCAGTCCAGAAACCACTACATTTATTTGTTTCGAGCCTTAAGGTCTTCATTCATCAAGAGCTTGGAAACCAGCATGCATTTTCCAATCTGGCTGTGTTTATTTTATTTCAGTCATTAACCAACTCCAGGTTTTGCTTCCTTTCTTTGACAGAGGCTTTATTGGTACATACCTTAGTTGTTTCATGCACAGATTATTGAAATAGTCTCTTGGCAGGATTTTCCCATGATCTTAGACAGACTAGAATGATGGCATTCAGGCTATTCTGGACCCTTTGTGTTACTCTCATGGTTCACTAACCAGCAGGGCTTTTATCGGCTCTTGAAAATAGCCAGAATCTGCTTTAAACAACAAATGCTTATATCTAATGCTTTCTGGTCCATAAACATTTGAAAAGGGTGGGAAGAGGGAAAAAAGGGCAAATAATGGAATGTACATCACTATGTAGAAATGCAAATCTTGCCCTTTCTGTAATTCCACTGTGATATTGTGTTGACATTTTGTCAGTTTGTCATCAGTGGTAGTCAACTTCCTGATATTTATCTGGCCTTACATCCTTCTACAAACTTGATTTGTTATGTTCTCTGGCCAGGTATCTTTCTCTGTCCCATACTTAAAATGGATTTAAATTTTATTTTACTTAATTAGAATGTTAGCTTAACTAGAAGGCTTTGTTTATCCCACGATACACATTAGGATTGGCAGTTTCAAGGCTAACACTGTTTTATACAAATTCTGGATTTATTTTCACTTGACTGTATTGTAGGGTGTTGTTAACATGCATGGTGACCGAATTACAGTGGTGCCTCATAAGACAATCCGTTCCGGAAGAACGCTCTTAGTGCGAAATGCTCGTAAAGAGAAACGCAGTTTCCCATAGGAAACAATGGAAA
>JANHZU010003685.1:42006-53167 GCA_032468055.1 Acrochordus granulatus
GAGTAGAAATTGAGTTTCTCCAAGTCTGGGCCTGTTGTGAGTTCAGAAAGATATTGCCTTAGCATCTATATTGGCCCAACTGAACTTTCTATTCTATAAAATATATAATTTATCAGAAACTGGTGCAACATAAAAAACGAGTATTTCTTTGGTACTATACACTCTTGTTTCAAAATTTTTATATACCAATATATTGCTAATCCTTCTGGCTAAACAATGAACTGATTCCGTGCATCTTGAGTGAACTCTTGAGTACACTTAACATTAGAAGAGCTATTTGTATTGGCCTTTATATCACATTTGCTGGGTTGTTAGTTCAAAGTACAAAAAGTGAGACTAAAAAAAGGATGTATACATCTGAAAGACCCTTAGATATAAAATGATTTGAGGGAAAGGATTTCTAAATCTTACTTTTTCAACTTCACATTTTGTTCCAGCCAAGACAAGACCTGGATCAGGCATGTCATCCCCCAAGTATACATGAGTTCCTCGGCATAGAATTTTGCCTCCTGCTTGTAGTGGGATGTTTGTTTCTATTGAGACAGCATTGGTTCCAATTATAGGTCGATTTGCTCCCCCTTGACACTGAATTTTGCCACACTTTGAATCTCTGAAAAGGGAATAATGATAAACCACTGGAATATCATCAGCCATCTCTAGCAGCACTGCTTTAATTACTTTTGTTTTGGACAGTTGCACAGTTTGTACCTGGGTTCACACTTGGCAAAAGAACTTTTGGAATCCTTGCCACAATTTCCATATGGATCTCCTGCAGAATTGACTCTCTCAAAACATATCTCCGGAGCAGGTTTGGCACCTAAAACAATAGCAAAAATACTTAATCTTATGAAGAATGTAAGAAAGAAGAATCTTGACAGGAAAAGTGAAGAGAGAAAGGAGAAGAGGGAAATCCTTGGTAGAAGCTCCCTCCTCTTCCTTCCAAAAGGAAACAGGTGCCTCTACCCACTTCTATGAAATCACAAAATCGTTACCTATGTTCATTGCAGTCCTTTGGGGATAAAAACAATTTAAAGGATGCACTGTAATTGCAATAACTGTTCACTCACATAAAACTTACTATTAAAAATAACTGTCTACCATTTTGTAATTATAATTTATTTATTTAATTTGTATGCTGCCGAAATCTGGAGACTCTTGGCAGCTAACAAAACAATACTAAAAACATTCATTAAAAACATTTAAAAAATAAAAAATAAACACATTAAAAATAAAAAATGAATAATAATCATATTCTTATGAGTCTTATATGTTGTTGTTCATATAACATTTTTAAAGTCTAATTAAATATTTTCTCCTACCAAACATTTAAACTATAAGACTATTGATTAGCCGAATAAAATTCACAGAAAAAAAAGAATTTTTTAACTTTTTAGCATGTTAGAAATGCTTTCTTGATTGCTTAATGAAAGCTAAATGCTTTTGAGTAGATTATACAGCAGATGTAATTTTTCTGATGAAACACACTGAGTAAGTATGTGAATATATTTCTGGGCAATTCTTTTCACTTTCAGGCTTGAAAACTGTACAGCTGGAACACTGAGTCATATACAGTGTAACTGCAATCATTATTTTTCTCTGTTTCTCTTTCTCTGCAATGGTTAACAGAAGCTTATTAAATTTACCTACCCCAGTATTCTATTCCAAAAGCATTTATCTAAATGTTTTTTGATGTCATGGTACATCAAAGAACCATTTTGTAGTTTGTACCTAACAGCTGAAACCTACAAATAAATGATATCTATATAGTTTGGAAAGGATAATGATGGTGGGGAAGTCTCTTACCTACGGCAGATTTATATGATTTATTTATACGAACATTATTATCTCATCTTTCTAGTGGTTATGCACCAAATGGTTTCTATATACAAGTATAAATCTATTTCTGAGACAAGAAATTGAGAGGACTTAACTCAAAGAAGAAAGAAAAGAAGCTATTCTATTTTAGATATTCTTAAACTATTAAAGTTGGAAATCTTAGCTGATCAGTTATAAAAAGTCCCAGCAATTTACCCCAGACATAAAAGCTAACAATCCTTTTGAAGTAAATACTATTCTTGGTATCTACTTAGTCACATCTATGTAGCTTTCTGGGCAATTAATACAAAAGTAGTTTTCAACTGCCTTTTTTGGGTTGCTTTTTGACTTCACAGCTAGGCTACAACTCTGTATTCCCCATTATTCTCCAATTCAAAGCATTCTACAGTCAGAATGAAGAATTAGTCCTAAAATAAAAATCTAATTTTTAATATCGCATTTTCTGGGATTCTTGAGAGAAAGGAAATCAGCACTCTACAAGGGTTTCCAGTGTTGGATTTTCAAAACACTGTCCCATGTTTCTCGCGAGAACTTTCTTCAAAATAATGTACCCAAAATAGAACTTTGGAAGCATTGCAGAAGTTTGAGTGACTTTTAGAACATTCAGATCCTAGAGGATTATCATTGAAGTCCTGAGACTAGAAGCATTTTATAGCACAAAGCTATAAAAACAACAGAAGAACTAGATGGTAATTTAAAAATATTACCAGAACAATCTGAACAATAGAATATTTCTATTATCCTCATGGCTTGCTTTACAAGGAACTGTTCTTGAAGACCAGTTGGAAACTTCAATTGGTCCAGAAGGCAGTGGTGTCACTAGGGTTGGGCATGTTTCAGAATGCCCATGTGAAACTCCTGCTTCACAAGCTGTGCTGGTTGCCAATTTGCTACTGATGTGATCCAAAGTGCTGATTATGATCTATAAAGCCCTACATGGCTTAGACCACAGTTACTTGAAGGAGTGCCTATCTCCTGTGGTATCTGCACAACTAATTTGATCTGAGAGAGCTGGCATACTCTGGATTCCTTTCATTGCCATCTACTGGGATGCCAGAAGCATGGTTTCACTGTCATGATGCCTGCCCCAAATATGAGGTTCCTCCCATTCTAGAGGGTTTTAAAGACTTGATTCTTCTCCCAGGTTTTCAGTAAGAGTAGTTGGAGCCCCTTGCTAGGTGTATATATTTATTGTTGTTGACCAGATCTGCCATTTTGCTACCGTTAGAGGCAATTTTTAAAATTTGTGTATTTGTTGTTTTTTTATTCTGTGAGTCACTCAGAACAATTGGAATCAGATGGCATCTAGGTTAAATAAAGAAAATTTACAAATTATATTCCTGTGTTGTTTAATTATTTAATTGACACAGTAAGAAGCTTCCTTCATAAATTCAATGAAAGTTTACATAACTGAAAGGCCTTATTTCCATTCTTCAACTGTTTGTATTAGCAGGTATTTATGGTGCCACTTCTATAGGAAATGTATGTATTTTCCTTCCCTTTTAAGTTCATCCTGTTTATACCTTTCCAATGAGTGCTGATTCTGGAAATGGAGAAGAGGAAGATCCCTTGCACTGGGAGTAAAGATTTATTTTTTCTTGAGCAATCTCTATAGATACTTATATCTCTTTCACATCTGATATCTGTTGCCTGGTTAGCTGGCCAGCCACAGCTGCCCAACTAATAGGCATTTAGCGAGTAAGAATGCCAAAAAATTGTCTTCTGAGTGATTTGATCTGTTGTCAATATTAGTGCACTAATGAAAAAAATAGCTTTTCTGTTATAATACATATTATAAAATTACACACACACATACATGCATGTTTTTTCTTGATTGTTGTGGCCTTCAGTGAGATAGGTGTCAATATAAATTTGATAAATAAATACATCAGTATCTAGTAATGTTTATAATGTCATTCTTTTAATGGGATTTTAAAAACTGCCTAATCTAGGTTTATAAACTTTCATGGGGAAGAGTCTTATTTGTATAAAACAGATTAAGATTTTGGAATGGGATGAGATATAAATCAAAATGATAAATAAAAACAGAGGACAGCACCTTTTACAGAAGAGAGAACTTGGCTTGGAAACAAGTCTTACACCATCCCTTTCAAGTGATTTTTTTCAGTCACACAATAATTTGTTACCAGCTTTGTTTCCTGCAGCCCATATGTCCACAATGTTATTATCATTCAAGTTATATTCATATAAAAATAAGAGAATGTAGCCTTTCCCAACCTGGCAACATCCAGATGTGAATGGACTATAATTTTCATCATTCAGTAGCCAGAATGCTACTATATATAATATATACCTATATTCGAGGTATCAGGTTAGAGAAAGCTAAAATAATAGCTTAAAAGAAAAGCACAAACTAAGAATCCTTCAGAAAGATACTTAAGGAAAGAAGTTGTGATGTGTTTCTTGAAGAAACCCATTTATCATAATTCTACCTTGTCTCTCTCTATTTTGCTACTTGAAGTGAAAATTATTTGTGAAAGATTTCTAGCAAACTTTAAATGTGCTGAAACAGAATGAATCTCATCTTACTTCCTATCGGCCATCAGAACTTGACAGTCCAATAGTTAAGATTTTGAATAACCTTACTGCAGTACCTCCAGCCTGCTTGTCAGATATATACATACTTACATATAAATGTATGAATAAAAATCTTATATACCACCATCTTGCCTAGAGGCAGAACACAGAGAGTATATAGACATATAGATACAGTATATGCATGGGTATGTTTGTGGAATATTATGTACAGATGTTTTATATTTTATCATGACAGCTGATTCTTATGGTTAAAAAAAGACATCATTATTTACTATTTAATTTTTCCATTTATACTTGTGATAATCATCACAATATTGATCATAGTATTTAGTTATTGTTATTTTGCCCATTAAAAATGTACAGGCACCTCATTCAGTTTCATGCATTTAAAGAAAGGATTCATTTTGTTGCAGGCTCAGAAAGTTCCAGGTTGTTAAAGGCTGAGGCTTCTTTCTTTCTAAAAAAATCAATGTTTTTCTCACCAATGGATTTATCTGCATATCAAAGCACCTCCTGGAAATGCCAATAAAAGCAGTAGGTAATATCCAAATGCATTCTACATAACTATCAGTCATATCACTATAAATAGGTCACAGCTAATGGCAATGCAATTTTGTAAAAATGAAGTATTAAAAAGTTCCATTTTAATTTAAAGACAAGGACTGCAGAAAAAAAAGAATAGGATTTTTCTTATGTAACATGGACCCTATCATAACCCTGTGCTGAATTCAATCAACAATTTATTTAAAAATAATACTTATTTAGCATGGAATTATTTATAATACTTAAGAACATTATTTCTACCATGATATTTTATTGGAATAAATAATAATGTTTATTAATTAATATGCTGCCGAAATCTGAAGACTCTCAGTGGCTAACAACAATAAAACAATATTAAAACATTAAAAACACTTAAAATAAAATAAACGCATTAAAACCAACCCATTAAAACAAAATAAAAAACCTGGCAGACTAGCGAGGTGGGCTAAAAGGATTTCATATATAAAAAAGGGGGGTGAGGATACTTATATCGCACTTGCCTGGCCACTTGCACACCCTCCCCACCCAACATCAGCCACCTGCCTGCCTGTTGGCCTGCTTACCTGGGTCCTGCAACTTCCTGTCTGCTTCCCCACTGACTTTGGTTGTTAGAAGCCTACAGGAAGTAGCAACAACCCATGATCCTTGCTTAACAGTGTCAACGGGGACTGCAGGGATTGCTGTCACTAAGCAATGTGATCATGTGACATC
This sequence comes from Acrochordus granulatus, assembly GCA_032468055.1. Classification (NCBI taxonomy): domain Eukaryota; kingdom Metazoa; phylum Chordata; class Lepidosauria; order Squamata; family Acrochordidae; genus Acrochordus; species Acrochordus granulatus. The sequence goes on from JANHZU010003685.1 coordinate 47,656, forward strand.
ATCCTTTAATACGACATTCCTTAGCAATGGAAAATCTTGTTCCAATTGCCTTTGTAACTCAAGGGCTACCTGAATTTATGTAACTAATTTAAATGGCTGCCCAATTTACATTTATAATCCTGAACAACAATCCACAAAAAAATATAAAACCTCTAACTGCAGAATAAAAACAAAATTAAAGTAACGATACTACAATTGCTGAGGCATGATAAAAACTCACCACTCAAGTGATTTTGACTCCAATTCAACCTTACAATTCAACCTCAGATACTTAATTGGCTAAGCATGGTTAGTTGTGCAAGGAATTTGACTCCAGTACAGCAGCTCTCAGCAAGACAATGTACCTAAATATCCTTTATACATACCAAAGTAAATTATGAGACAAATGTCTTACTTTACTGAAGTAAACCATAATCATAAGTGGCAAAGAAAGGATCAGAATCAAAAGTAACTGCCTTTCTCAATCAGAACTGTACAACTTTTTAAGAAAAAACTATCTGATAGCAAAACAGGCCACTGGCCCTTATAGTTCAATGCTGCTTACTCTGACTGACAAATTTCATCGAGTCTATTTTCACCTAACAAAGGAATAATTTTCCAATATATTATTTCCATTTTACCTGGTTGCTTTTAGATGATCAAGCTGGAAATTTTTAAATAATCACTATAATCCTATGATTCCAAAACTTGTAGAAACAAGTACTGAAGCTGTAAAAGCAAACAATGCATATAACAGACAGATTATAAAGATCGGATTTCTAAAGGGAACAGATACATATCAAGACATAAGCATCCCATAAAAAAGTAGAGGTTTCCCCTGCCAGTCTGGGTTGACTCAAGGGGGCAGTGCTCATCTCCATTTCCTAGCCCAAGAGCCAGCATTGTCCAAAGATACTTCCATGGTCATGTGGCTGGCATGGCTAGATGCCGAGGTGCATGGAATGCTGTTACCTTCCCACCAATTTAGGCAGTACCTATTTATCTACATGCATTTTGCATGCTTTCAAACTGCTCATAGACTCTGTCTAATTGGAAAGTAGAAGTTCTGACTTTCTACTGACAAGTAGAATTCAACAGAATGAATACAATACGATACTTCAATGCAAGATGTCTTTCCTCAGGCTGAGTTTTTTAATTATTGAATGAATGACTGCAGGCTCTGTAAATGAAAGTTTTTGGTTAAAAAAATTTTTCTCACAATAGTTTCTGTAACAATAGACAGCACCACAGAGGCACAGCAGCACCCACAAAATGAGCCAACCTCTGATCCAAAGCAAAACTTAATAGCCTATGCATAGCTACCACTAGTTCCTTCTCTTATTTTCACCTTCCACTGAAACAATTATAGTGGGAAGGACTAACTCCTATTTATCTGATTCTGATCCTATCACTAGCATCCCAGAGGTCCTGTGAAATTCAGCCCAATGTATCATCAGCCACCTCACTTTGCTGAGTCACTGTCTTCCTCTGCTTCAAGCAAAATAAAGCCATAACTATCTCATACAAAGCTGAATACAAAGGGTGCAGTGATGCAAGCAATTGAGATGCTTGGCTTGATGGCTGGAAGGTCAGCGGCCCAAGTTTCAGACCCAACGCTGCCATGCAACAGGGTAAACTCTTGTTGTTTGCCTCAGCTCCTGCCAACTTAGCAGTATGAAAGCATGCAAATGCAAGTAGATAAATAGGTACCACCTACTTCGGCAGGAAAGGTAACAGTGTCCATGCACCTCTGGCATCTACCCATGAAGTTTAAAAGAAACAGAGATGAGCACCACACCCTAAAGTTGGTCACGACTAGAAGGGAAACCTTTACCTTTATCTCATTCAAAACCAGGTTCATATCTTTACACAGGAGTATCAGTTTCTCCAAATCCAAATAACAAGGGCCTGTAAAGCTAACAGCAGCCAAAGGTATCTGCTCTTCACAATTTAAATACAATTAAGGTGGCCCAAGGGCATTTTAATCCTTCCCCCCACAAAAAAGCAGAAAAATAGATTGGAATCACCAAGGGAAAGCCCTTGTAAGTTTAACTCTTTAAATTTCTGTTGCTAATTATATATTTCTTGATCAATGATCAACAAAACATATTTACACCTCAACACAGTATTTTACAAAAAGATATGCACACTGAGTATAACTGTTTAAATTAATAAGGAAATAGTCATAATATTCTGTGGAAAAACTGCAGAGTAAGCACATCTATTCCCTTGTTCTTTTTCATCACGCACTCACCTGTTTGATCCTGAACTACCTATCATTCTTATCCAATTCCTCTATCATGCATGGCCTAGCTCCATGACAAAGTAAGCACATTCTGCAACAACAGCCTGCCCCTTTTAATCAGAATGATGGAAAATGAAAATCAAAATTTTCAGAAGTCAAGAACTGGTAATTAGGTTAAACTGAGTTATTTTCTTAAGAAATGAATGTCCATACCCAACAGATAATATTGGCAGTAGTTACATGTGCACATTCAAGTTACTTTAGTGCATCAGATATTGATGAATATCTAGTTCAGCCTTCTCCAGTCTGATACCTCCAAATGTACAGATTTTAATTCTTGTAGTTCTCAGCAATACTTTACCCATTTCTGAAAAATGGTTAGTCAGAAAATATCACATCACTGAAATTTGAGTTTTCCTTTTAAATGTTTAACTTGTGGATATAGTTGTCATAAGTATTTGTTTTTTTTTCTTTTTAAGTATAGTTCTATATTTTTTTTATTTATGTGTATGGAAAATTGTTCATATTTATTTTGCACTGTTATATGTTTGTCTGAAACTGGATTAACAAAATCTAGTTAAAAAAAACTATATTATCTGGGAATTCTGAGAATGGAGGTCCATGGCCTTGAAAAGAACTAGATTGAGGAAGGCTGATGGCCAAGAGGTATCAGATTCCAAAAAGAATACATTTAATGAATTATCAGAGATTACCTAAGGTCTCATGGTTGCCTGTCAAATGCTGCCAGAAAAACCCTGCTGATTCACTTTTATTCACAGATGTCCATGAGACAAATATATAGATCTATTATCTATATAATGAAAAGAGCTTTGCAAAATCACTTGGCAGTGTGAGATGGGCAGCATATAAATTTAACAAATAAATAAATCTATCCAAAAGTGCAGATTATTCTTCCTTCCGATCCAAGACTGGCTCTTACATCTTTCAGCAATTCATAAATAAACGACACTGACCCCTTAAAATGATTATTATAAAGTTTCTAAACAAAGCCTTAATTTAAACAAGTTTGGACTGCCTTTTTAAAAAATGTTTGTTCAAAGGCAATATATGAATACCACAAATATACATTGTGAATTGTGTAAATTTAGAGACTGTGAGGCTGTACATTTAATATGTCAAAAAAGTTAATTATTACTATGTTTCTCTCCTTTAAAGAAAAGTTTGTGATTTAAACAAGTTAAAAGTTTAAATTATTTAAACAGGAAATAAGAGTGAAATTAAAAACCGGATCTAAAGTTTTTTTAAGGATTAATTGATCTTTATCCATCTTTAACAATGTTCTATTTGCCTCTGATGTTTATTAAGTACAAAATATCTTCCTGCTTAAGATAGGGAATATGGAACATTCTTTTTTCTGTAGAAGTGAAAGCTATTGTGCATTCACTATTTAATAATGGATTATATCAATGAACATTTTCCAGTTGCTTAATATTTGTTAAGTCTTTGCTCCAAGAGGAAGTATATACTTGTAGTGGAAATGAAATACTTGCCATGCTCCAAGGAGATGTTGCAACACACTATTTCGGGCCTGGTTTATTGTTTAACAAGTGCACAGCCTGGGTGAGCAAGTATTTTACATTTTAGTTTTCAGATCCTTTTGGAACCTGCTGTGTAAGTAAGTCTGTATTCCCAATTCTTGACATCACAAAATGTTCAAACTTGAGACCCTGGAATAAGATTGAGTTTAAACTCATTTTCAGATATAACAGATGACATAAAAACAAAAGATAACACAAAAAGCTCTCTCGCCTTTTGCACGTGGTCCATACTTCTTACTATGCAAAGCCATAATGTAGTTTATTTGGTTTTGTCTTTGTGCATTGTGTAAAACAACCACAGCAGTTGAAAAACCAGATTACAGATTACTATGGATGTGTTTATTTAACTGTGGTTTATTTGATAAGCCACCATGTCAATAAACAGATGTGATGCATTTAATAAAGAACTGTGGCTTATTTTTTCATTCAATGCCCAACAGTTAGCATGACATGTGTATCAAATCAACATGTATTAAATAAATATAAGCGGTCAGGTCTTGTTTTGAAGCATCTCTTTTAGTTATATGTCAAATTAAGTTGGTCAGCTAAGAATTTTAGAGAATTCCCTCCATCACGTAGTATTTTAAGAAGAAACAGTCTCACATTCCCTTTTCCACACCCATAGACGTTTTATCCTAATCTAAGTTGAGCTTCCCCTCATATATTCAAGGGATGAGTCAGATTATTAGATCATCTGAAAAACAGCTACTCATCCAGGCAGGCCCAGGTATTCTTGACTCATCCCAGAACGAAAGGCAAAGCAACTGCCTTAACAATTGCAGGTTTCTCTCCGGTTCATTGTTCCACAAAGAAATTTGATGACCAACCAGCAAGTGACTCGGGATAGTCAGCAGCGCAGCTGAAACACTGAGCTTTCCTTGTTTGTACAGATGGGATGTGTTTATCTTGGGCTTCCTAAACTTGGGCCGCAACCTCTGGGAACTCGATTACCAGAACAAAGTTTTCAGCAATTTCTCTTAATTCTCATTCACCTTTTCAAACTTTCCTTTTCAAAATATACACCTACAAACCCTCTCACATCTTTTAAAATTAAAAATCGGAAACCATTTCAATAGAGCTGAATTACATGGCATGCAATATTTGGGAATATGTTTTTCTTTAAAACTGATTTTGGAGCAATTTACAGAACATTCTTCCTCTGGGTTGGAAGAAATCAGATTTAACAAAGAGCACAGCCTTCATAAGCAGACATATTATCTTCTGTTCAGTCACACCACAATTCAGTGACTGGTTTCATTCATGAAGCAAAGCCAGCGATTAATGATTACACCAGTTATGTTCATGCACAACCTCATATAAAGCCAAACAATCTGATTAAGGCTGAGCACAATGTCTAAAAATATATACTGTACTCAGTGTAACTGTCCTAGGCTACATATTTAACAGCTGACGAAGAAAACCTATCATTCATTCCAGCTTTTAAGTCTACACATTTTTATAAAGTATTTTATGTTGTACAGAAAGCCAGCTCTGAGGTTTCAGATGTTTTTGAGTTCAACTTTTATGGCACACGTCAAGGATGATGAAAGTTGAAGCCAAATCTATTGAGAAAATATTAGATTACCCAGCCCAGCCAATGCATCTCATTGCTAATTCTTCAAACTTTGGAATTATTTTATGTGTAAGAGTTTCTGGACATGGAACGACAGATTGGTTCCAAATTGGAAAAGGAGTATGGCAAGGCTGTATATTGTCACCCTGCTTATTT
>JANHZU010003685.1:80437-90625 GCA_032468055.1 Acrochordus granulatus
AAATGTCTTCCCTACTACAATTAAGACAAAGCACCCACATTAAACTCAAATCACCCAATTAGACTTGGATGAGAGCTGTGAAGAAGGGGAAGAAGCTTGTTTCTGATCTCATTAGAAGTGTGTGTGTATATATGTACTGGAAATCATCATTCAGAGAGGCCCAAAGACTCTCCAGAGAGATAAAACTTTCAGTGTACATCAATTGGCAATGTTTAGGTAGGTTACTTGCCAAAACAAATACATTGCTTTAAACTTCCACTGTGTTATTGTTCCCAAGATTCCCATATTAAATGAATGAAATGAGAGATGAAAGAATAGTTTTAAGCAAGCAAGACACAAATGATGTATGGTATATTGCTGATATCATTGCCTTTCTGTTTCATATGGGTATTTTCCTTTCACCTCTGAATTTTCATTGAAGATGGCTTCAAAGGAGCTGAATTCTTAATATACCAACTATTTAAATAATCTGGTAAAAACAGATTTTTAGTTGTTACTGTGGTACTTGCTTGGTCAAAACCTTAAAAATCTATCCCACTTTAATACATAAGGTAGAATATATGCATATGTGAACATATCTTCTTTTTCCATATTATATTTTGGGATCAGAAACCACATTAATAAATGAAACAGATGATTGTCAATATCCTGAATACAGTTCCATTGTGATTTTTGAATGACGCTTGTTTAAACAATACTTTTTCAACAGTATCTCTTTTTACCTTTTTATTTTTCTTGTTAGATATGTATAGTTTGCCAATTGTATTCATTTTGATTGGAAAAAATCACCTAAATATTTCTATAATATCTCTCAAGATGTGTTTTTTCTTCTTAATATTTATCTAATGTTTATGCTATGAGCAGCTTATCTCATATTTTATAAAAGCAATTACAGTGCTGTAAACTGTGTCTGTTTTATCAAGAAGGACTTCCAGAAATCCCATAGTCCCCTACAGAAATCCAAAGAATGGTAAATGCATCTAGTTTTTGAACAGCAACCACAGGCAATCAGCAGATATGAATTGCTATGGAACTGGAAAGGATGGCAAAGACATTAGCATTACAATGAATCTGTACTAGGAGCAAAGTTTTAAAGCTTGAAGGAGACTTTTCAAAGTTTTCAACCCAGAAAGAAGTGTGCCTCATGTATCCCATCACTCATCCTTTTCAATGTCTACACTGAAAAATATTTGATGAACTAAGCACTGGACCAGGTCTGAATATGAGATATGAAAATAAGATGTGCAGATGATATTGTGCTCCTGGTAGAAAAAGAAGAGGACTTACAGCTTCTGATTAAGCATATATCAAGTGAAAAGTATGGGTTGTACATAAATGTTTTAAAAAAACAAACAGTTCTCCCAAAATTAAATCAATGGTCTATAATGCTATTATTAAGAAAGACAAGAACAGTGTCTATCATGGTCACTTGTACACAGGAGATGGGAAAACAGCTGGAAATAGATATTGTTAGGAATTTCTTAGAAAGGAAAACTTTTCTAAGAATGAAGAATATTCTGACCTCAAGAGAAATTGCTTAAAATTAAGAATAAGAATGACAGTTAGTTCTTCTTTATAACTATAAGACACGAATTATATCCAAGGAAGCTTTGATAAGTGAGTTTTAGGATGAATCAAAAGATCAGAGTGTCAAGTCCTAGAGATGGCATAGAAAAGAAACAGAGATCCATACACTTTGGGTATAGTCAAGCTGACTACATGACCATGGAAGAGTCTTTGGATGAATGCTGGCTCCCTTGACTGTGAATCGGAGATGAGCACAGCCCCCTGGTGTCGGACACAACTGGCAGGGGAAACCTTTATGTACATACTTACATACACACATACATACATACTCACACACACACACAAAGAGATTGGACTGATTTAAATTATGAAGAATGTACAAATGTAGCACAGAAATGGATTCTGTTTTGCTTGCATCTCTGAATGCTCAGAAGTACTTTTTTGGAATCAAATCTGAAATGTTGCACAGCCTTCATAAGAGAGATGTCAGGTTTTTTGACAACTGCCAAAACTAAATGTAATTATTTTCCAAGCAAAGTTTTACTGAGATAAAAAGGGACAGGATTAAATAGATTTAGAACCAATATATCCCTGAACACATTGGAGAGTTTCTGATTTTCTTTCTAATAGCCTGCTATAATCTTGGAAGATGGGTCTCTTTACTGATAACAGGGAAACCTACAGCTGGCCACTTACATATAAATCTCCAGAATCTTTATAAATCTGAGAATTAGCTCTTACAAAGGCTAACTTACATGAATCCAAAAAGTTTATTGGATCTCTTAATTTATATACAATCCATGCCTGACCATTATGTCAATGTCAGCAATATTTAAAAAAATCTACCATGGGGAGAGTTTCTGAACAGTTGGATGACCAATCACAATATATTTGCATATCAGAAAGTAAACTGAACCCATTGCTGTCTTTCATCCCCAAAAGCCTGTTAGAATGCTTCCTATTATCCCAGCTCTTCTTTAGTTTAATTCTGGACAAAGCACTTAAGAGTTTGTTTCTCAACACTTATTCTGTCCCTGCCACACATTCCCCAGCTCCCTCCACTATCCAGTCAAGTCCAGCAGAAGTTTGGCAAGTGTCTCAGTTGTGTTCATGGGGCTATTTGCTTAATCTCATATAAACTTGTGATCTACACACATTTATTTCCTGTTTGCTCTCTTTTCTTTTAATAATTTCCATAACTGGATCAAAACTGCTGAGCTGAAGATAAGTGGGAGGCATAGTCTCTTCTAAGGCTGTAAACTAATTAGTGCTGGGCAAAGGTTACAAATGGACTGGTTTCAAATTCATTATTAAAATAAAGTAAGACAAATGTAATGACTTTCTCCCCCAACCACAAATAATTTAATGGAGAACCAAGCAACCAAATCTTAACAGTGATATGATCATTTTCAAAGAAGTTTCTCTATTAAATAACCTTTCCCTAGTACTTTGTTTAAGCATTTTGCAAACACTTACATGATGGTACTAGTGAGTGAGTAGTTTTCCAAAAATCATTAAGGTCTTATGGGAGGAAGGATCAGAGTAAAGACACATAATTGTGCCTTTTACAATCATGCAAACTTGTCATGCTAATAACACAGATATGTCCGTTATTTCAGAAATGTATGAAAATGATAGAGTATTGTAATCAATATAGAAACCAAGAATACTTGTATCCATATTTGAATGTCAATATATCATCACCAGCATAAAATGCCAATCAGTATATTATGGGATAACAACAATATGTAGCTTTGTATGAATAGAAAGAGGCCTCAAAGACAGAAGGGTTTCTTCAGGTTTCTTTCATGTGAAGAATAAAAACTTTGAAGAAGACTCAACAAGGCAAGGGAGATAAAGCTCTCAAGATAAATGATGAATCTCAAAATTACAGATGGGCTTCATGTGAATTGGATGAGGCAACAGCATCTAGAGTGAGAAAAATACCAAGGAATTGGCTGCTTTTCTGGAAGGTATAAAGACATTTGGGAAGTGTCATATTTGGAATCATTGAATCAAATAAGATACATGAACAAAGATACATGAACAATGGGTGTCCCTTAGGTCTTCTGAAAGTCCAACTTAGTCTGACCATGTAAAGTTTCAGTGGAGTAGGTGTGAAAGATGTGCAAATGTGTACTGGGTGGAGCTTAGAGTGAACAGGAAAACTTGTAACCCTATGTTTGTTTCTGGAGAAAAAGAAACAGCACTGGGGCTGCTTTCTGGCCCTCAGTGTGAGCAGGAACAGCATGAGAAAACATATCTTAATTTTTTTGGGGGGGAGATGTCATCTCCCAAATCTTGATAATTATTTCCCCTCCATAATATAATAAACACATTACAAGAACAGCTTGTGACAAATAAGAATAAATCTTAGAGAAGTTGTTCAAAGAAGTAGGGTTATCTTTTCTTTTAGATCAGAGGCATCTAGAAAAAATTTCTTTGATTTGAGGAACTGGTAAAAATTTTGTGATTTTTTCTGGACTAATTTCCAGGTTCATCAAAATGTCCATTTATAAAATCACTTAAATTTCCTTAAAAAAATTCTGAATCAGCATTCAAAGACAGTAACTCTCACAGAATATTCGGCATAGCAGTACAAGGTTTTGGTTATGATTGATTCAGAATTAAGCATTTTCAACTTCCTGAAGACAACAACATGAAATGCAAGAGGAAAATAATATTCCGTACCATCAGTGAAGAAAGAAAGGAAATTACAATGGACTTGACACCTGGATATGATTGGTAAACCAGGCTATCATTAGCATGTATTACCATCACCACCTGGTTTTGTTTAAATACTAGGCAGCAGAGCAGAAAATAAATTCCATGTATACTCATAAAGAAAACCGCAGTGGCAGCAGTATCTTCAACTAAAGGAAAATGTGCACATTTATGTGTATGCACACATTTAAAAATAATGAAAAAGAGGTTCAGAACCATCAAAAGCAAAAAATGTCATTTACTCCTTATATAAAGCACACCATGATTTAAACAAATTGAACTAGTTAAAACATGATTTTACTCTCAAGTTTATTTTGATTTTTCAGATCCCCAGCTTCAAACAATAAATGCATGAAACAGAAAAAAATGAAAGAAACAAACGTATGTCACAGACTCCATAAAAGAAAAAGGACTGCATTCAGGATGAGAAATCTATTTGAACTATTAATAATAATTTATAACTATTTGAACTAGCAATATAATACTATTGGGCTCTGAGTGAGATAGATTAAACAGTTCCTATGATCTGGACTACATGCTTCTATTAATGTATTCCATGATGATATCTGAATTTTTAAAGCTGCATCATATTACTGGTTCATGTTAACTGGTAGACTACAAGAACTCCCAAATCTGTTTTATGTACTATTGTCAAGCCAGTTCTTCCCTTCATATACTCGTGGCTTTCATTTTCTACCTAAATGCAGGGCTTTTCATTTCACTTTGTTAAATCAAGCCTATCTAGAACTTTTTGAATCCCTCCCCTCTCAAATATTAGCTGGCCTTTCCAGTTTGGTATGTCTGTAAATTTGGTACAAATCCCCTTAACACCCCCTTCAAGCCCTGGGCAAAGGGCAGAGCCCTGGGGCACTCCACTTAGTATTTCCCTCAAGCAGAAATTAATGAACACTCTTTTGGTGCAATGGGAACAACATTTGCTTGTATTTAGGCTTCTGAGATCTTCAGGGTTCTGACATCTTCCTGTCCTCCAGGAGTAACCAAAATATTATCAAGAATGGTTCTGTGATCACCTACCTTGTTTCTTCTAGTACCCTAGAATGTATTCCATCCGGCCTTGGAGGCTTGATTTCATTTAAAGGTAAAAAAGGTAAAGGTTTCCCTACCAGTCATATGTGCGATGCTAGCCAAAGAGCCAGTGTTGTCCAAAGATGCTTCCATGGTCGTGTGGCTGGCATGACTATATGCCAAGGTGCAAAAAATGCTGTTACTTTCCCACTGAATTGGCGGTACCTATTTGTCTACTTGCATTTTTACTTACTTTCAAACCACTAGATTGGCCGGAGCTGGGGCAAGTAACAGGAGCTCACCCTGTTAATGGCAGCCTTGAGTCTTGAACAGACAAGGTGCTCATCTTCCAGCCAACAAGCCCAGCATCTTAACTGCTCAGCCACCTTCCTGAATTAATTTACATTAGCTAAATTAATTCTCTCTTCCTTTCCCAGTGATATACCAAAAACCATTTAGGCTTTATTTTCCTTCTGAGTGAAGACAAATGCAAAGTAGAAGTTAGAATCTATTGTCTCATGATCACCCATTACTAATTCACCTCTTTGTCTTGCAACAGAATTGTTCTTTTTGGCTTTCCTTTCTGACATATCCACAGAAGTTACTTTTGTTTGTGTCTTTTACACTGTTCATTTGTTTTGACTTTACCCTTCTTGAGACAATCTGCGTAGTTCCTGGAGATGATCTTGCATTCTTCTTGGATTGTTCACCACCTTCCATTTCCTGTACATATGGTTATTTCTCTTCAGCATTTCAGAGAGCTTTGCATATACCCATGCTGGCTGCTTTAGTTTTTCTCTTTTCTTCCTTCTGACATACTTTTTGCATGTAGTGTACCTTAAAGGAAACTGTTCAGGCTGGTATGTGACAGAGAAGACTTTAGTTTGTAAAAAGATTCCTGACAAGATATGGGAACTTCATCCCATTGAAAACAATAACTGAGTGTTGTTTAATATTGCCATTGCATCCTGTTGTTTGTATTTTTTTTATCCTAATGTTATATGTAAAGGCTGCAAGAAATTCCCAATTAGAGATGGGATGTTTGATGTTCTTTACTGATTGTACAGGGAGAATTATCATGCTTTTCCTTTCGCAAAAGCATTTAATCTTTTCTTCCTTATAAGTCTTAACAAAGTAAGAATAAAGTATACTTTAATTAACATATCTCTCATTCCAACTGTATGTTCCATAAATATTAATTTCTATTTAGCATTTCAACCCTACAACCGACAACAACCAGATATGTTAAACTTCAACTCCCATAATTCCCAGTCAATATGGTCAAGGTCATACTGCCTAGAAATAATTCAGACTGAAGCTTCAAGGCTCTAAGGGGCACTTGATTTAGTCACATTCCAAAAATTCTTGCAGTGAATAGACAGCATTAAACAAGACTCGCTCAATCTATAAAAGCTAAACTTGTAAAAAATGCAAGTTTCTTTTCATGATGGTATGCAATAGTAACTCTTCCCAATGTTTATTCCACCAGCAAATTGCATACTACATTGAATTCATTACCTACTGAGTATAAAAGATGGCTTGGACTGAAGTATGAATATAGTGGTAATTGAATTTGTGGATGAAAGGAGTTATTTAATAATATCAGTTAGCAGATACCGAATAAAGCAGATCATGTGTTTAAGAAATCAGGATAAGGATAAAGAAGCTCTGCAACAATATTTGCATATTTGCCTTCTCTTCACTTGTTAGGTTTTCTGTCTTATGACCTTGGTTTTCACCATTTTACACTAGAAGGATAGAAAGACATTACCTTTGCACATGTGTTCCTTTAATAATGTGAGTGAGTGGGTAGTGGGTGGGAAGGATCTTTAAAGTTATCTTGAAGTGATTAAGATATTTAATCTTCAAGAACTGAAAATTTAGTATGTTTTTATTCTGACAAATTATGGGGGAGTCTCTGAACTCAGGTCTAATTGTATAAATAGGATGTACTCTTCTTACAAAGTTTCTGGAGGTATATATTTGGATTACAGAAAAGTGACAATAACAGGCAAATACCTTTTCAAATATAACTTATACTTACCCAGTTGAAGGGTTCATAATGCAGCCCCCTTTGTCTGCAGAAGTTTTGCAGTTGCAACCTCTTTCTAGTGTATCATGGTTCATACCAAAATTGTGGCCTAGTTCATGAGCCAGAGTTACTGCTGCCCCCAATGGATTGTCTGAATGATCCTAAAAGGTAAGTACAGAAATAGAGAAAATAAATCCCATTGTGATAAACAATTCAATTTTGGGGCCCACCCTAACTTATTAAAAAATTATTATGGACCTAGAAATTGGCATGCTAGCTAGCTATTGCCACAATACACAGACACTTGCTGTTTTTAGATTCACATTTGCCTTATCTAACTATGAGTCATACATATAATCACGTTTATAATAGTCTTTGAAAGGCAATAATATGAGGCTAAAAAAAACTAGTATCAGAAAGCTATTTTATATGGCTGATTATCAATGCAATTTTATAAATGTTGCCTACAGAAAACATACTATGACAAAAAGCTGAATTGCATGAGCAGTACATAATATTACTTAAACAACCTGCACCATAGAAGTTCTTTTTCCATACAGCTGGATTTCAAATGGTGCATCATCCAGGTGTTTAGTGAGTGAACTGAGCTATATTCACGTTTGAAATATATGTTGGCCTGCTATGTCTATGTATGGTTTAGTTCCTCCTAAGCTAATGTGAAGGCACCAGAAACAGCTACCACGCAGGAGAAAGCACCAAGGTCAATGTTTTTAGGAGAGAAGGTGAAATCTTAAATGTCGAGAGATTCATTCTCTAGGTAGCTGCCTCGAACTTCAGAGAAAACACCACAAGAATATTTTTACATTTCCTCAGGAACAGCAGGTGTTCTGATTAATTTTTGAAGCCTTCAAAGTTCTATAAAAGCTTTGCTACATAGAAGAAATGAATCATTGGAACAAAGAGATATAGTGTCAATCTCAGATTGGTGCAGCTATTGTGATGGACACTGTGATATAAACGGGAAACTCCTATTCATGGTCTGATTTACACATGAATGTGTAGCAGTGACTGAAACAAGATATGATGATTTGACTGATGGTCTGTTCAGACACAGGCAGAACTTTTCATACTATCTTAATGTAAAGTTATAAGGGTATCGTGTTGTATAATTATGTGCCATTCATGATTTGCAAAGAAATAAAGTAATGTAAATCTACAAGAAAATTAGACCAAAGTAATTAATCATAATTAATGATGCTGATTATGATAAATGAACAATATGGTGCATCAGATCATGTAATAGCTAGGCATTATAGATGTTCCAAAATGTTGATAGGAGCCAGTTTGGTCTAGTGGTTAAGGTAACAGACTAGTAACCTGGAGGTTATGAGTTCTAGTCCTGTCACAGCCATGAAAGATAGCTGGGTGACCTTGGGCCAGTCACTCTCACCCGATCCATGCTATTGTGGGGAAAAGAGGAGGAGGAAGGTGTGTTCACCACATTGTTTGTAAAGATAATAAAGATGGATCCCATCTTCCTTTCTCTACCAGTATAGTAATATAAACAAAGCAACACTTTTCTGAATATGTTCTTGAAAAACTCTGTAATCAGTAAGAGTAATTTTTTAGCATTAAGTTCTTCTTTTACAACTATATCCCAGCAAAAATTAATTTCAGTGATTGACATTTTGGTTCACTTACATGACAACTTTTCCATAATATTCCTTATGACATCCACATATTTCATTATAAAACTAATATCCTTATACCACCCCTCAAAAATGGATTAGATGTATAACATAAACAAATGCTTGGCTGACCTATCAGTCAGTAATTATCTTTCTCTAACTGGCTATTCTTCAAATAATTCTTCAAACTACAAAAGTCTAAAAACTAAGTCCTCTTCACAACCTCTTAAGCACTCTTATGGGTACTGAGAATAAATGTTCACAATTATCTAAAATTTGAAGAAAAAAGACTTCAAATATATTAGTGGCTTGAATTCCCTAATTTTCTACTAGAGGTACTTCTGGTAACATTATGAATAAATTGTCATAAGAAAGACAAATGAAATAAAACATCCTATCAATTAGAAAATCCCTTATTTTTGATCATATGAATTAATATAATAACTTGAATATATTTCATCCAGAACTATAACAATTTTTAACACATTCAGTTGTGCCAATTTGTCTGGTTTTTAGAAAATGGAGTTGCTAAATGTTGTCTTCAGTTGTGGGTTTTAGGTTTTTTTGGGGGGATAATATTGCTTTTTTCTTCATTGCATTGCACTGCATTGAATGGGATCCCCAAAGCTGTGTTCCCCATGAACTCAGTCATCAGCCCCATGAAGAGAGAAAAAAGAGATTGTTTAAAATATCTATTTTCAGTGCAATTATTTTCTTTGTTCTAAAGACAGCTGTAGAACAAGTACAATCTATTTTAAATGCATTTGTATTTTGTAAACCACATTATATAGTATTTATTATCTTATGCAGCCAGTAGGGGAAAAAACATAATGGAGAAACCACTAGATCCTAAATTCTGTTGGACTCTTGTCAGAATAAAAAGGAAATGAATATAAACAGTCCCAGGCTAGTAATGTCAACATGCATATGGATATGCATCTAAAGCCTTGCCCAGTTTATAATCTGAATTATAAACGTGTTTATGTGATGGAATGGGAAAATTATTAAATACTTGGGAATAATCACATCCTGGGAAGCATGGGGCAGGTTCTGCCCAGGCTAGAAAAGTTGCATACCCCTGACCTGGGGAGATCCATCTAATGTTAGTAACTCTGAATTTCTGGTATATTTAATGAACAGTTGTTAATATTGTTTGTTGTTGTTCAGTCGCGCAGTCGTGTCTGACTCTTCGCGACCCCATGGACTACATTACGCCAGGCCCCCCTGTCT
>JANHZU010003686.1:14331-27395 GCA_032468055.1 Acrochordus granulatus
AAATTCCATCTTGTTTTAATTCTGAATTAATTTTATAATTTTGGGGGGTTGTTTCCTGTGGTGAAATAATATGAAATAACTAGAATTTGGAATTAAATAATTCCAATAAAATAATTAACCAAATAATTGCAGCTGTCTATCAGTTTAGAAGAGAAGGAGGTTAACTTCCTTGGGTTGTACTTCAGAGCAGTGCCTCGAAATAATAACAAAAAAGATTTATCTATTTCTCATTTGGCTCATAAAGTATAAAAATTGCTTCAGAACTCATCTCAATGAATCTTTCAAGGAATTCCAGATTTCAATGACCATAAAGGTGACATAGTACAACATGGAAATTTGCAGTGAAGTAAGTAGCAACATTGCAAATAGTATGTGTGCCTAAATGACTTTGTGCATTCCTCTTTAACCTGGCGATCCTCCAGTCAGTTGGCTTCAACTCATAGAATTCCTAGCCACCCTATACTTTGTTGAAAGTGTACACAACTGAGATCCATAGCACAGGATGTATTCAGGTTCTGGAAGGATGTTCAAATGATTGGAAGCTGGGCAAAAAGAATATTGGAAGTGGTTCAGAGAATCTGCAGTTGGCTATATCTTAAGATGAGTCCTTCTCAAAAAAAAAAAGTTGTTGCCAACTCAGCTGGAAGCAGTCCTGGACATCTCCTCCTTCCCAATATCAGTGTACATAGACACTTAGAGAATCCATATTCCAGAAAAGTATAAGTCTAGGACTAGAACTTCTGCATTAGATAATTTAGTATCCTTTTAATGATAACATAATACTTTAATGTCATCAAGGCATTAAAACTATATATATATATTAAACTATAACTCTTTATAGTTATTCATAATAAATTATGAAATGCAAAAGACTAATCATTTGCAAGATTAGAATTTAGTCTGTTGATTGTTGTTTGGTTATTGACATGATTATCAACTAGAAATATTAACTATTGCATAGTGACAAGCCTTTTAATCATTCTTTAGAATTAGGATATTAAGTATGTGTACTGTGCTAAAAATCCATTTTGCTATTTTTGGATATCCAATTATATACCCATAAGCTCTGTATGGTTAATTATAAGTCTGCAGTGCCTACAGCCAGAGAAAAATAAATCCCATGAAGTTACTAATACTTGTTAAAGTTTGCAAAACTATGACACAGTACTTGATTAAATGACTTTCATTAGAAAAGAATGTACTATATTTTTGTTTTTAGGGGTTATAAAATCAAAGAACTGTGCCAGTTGACACTCAGTAAAAAAGTAAATAGAATATTTGGGTACAAATAATTGTATAATACAAATGTATCTTGCAGGTATTCTCTCTGTTGCCCTGCAGGCAGAAATATAATTCAAGTAATAGCAATAATAGAAAGTGTTTCTTTCTATGGCAAATGAAAATTGTTATCTTTCTTTCCAGTCCATGAAGGCAGTCCACTTGGGGAACTCCACCGCTGTGTCCGTGATGGTGTAAAAGTCAATGTCCATATCCGAACTTTCAAGGGGCTTCGTGGTGTCTGCACTGGATTTTTGGTTGCATTTGACAAGTTCTGGAATATGGTAATGATGAACATTTCCTTTCTATGATTTTTACTAACATTTACTTAAAAGCTTCAGACCACCCAGGATGTGACTGCACGTAGGTAGGAGAACAAGCAGGATTTTTGGGTGTGGCTTTTCCAATGCAATAAAATGTTAAAGACTCTTGGCACTGTATCTTCACTTTAAGTGCAAGAAACTGCTGTTAAATGCCTTGAGTGGACCATTTGGACTTACTCTTGTAATGAAATAAAAATTCTGCATAAGCAAGGTGGACATCCTCCTGCTTTCTCTTTTATAATATCTCAATCAGTTAGAAGTGAGAATCCTTCTGACACCTGTCATCTTTCCCCACCTCATCTTGAAAATTTATGTTAAGATCCTGCCTATTGTAAGTCTTTCTGCCTATTTCCCTTGTCCTAGGCCCTGACAGATGTAGATGAGACATACCGAAAACCAGTGCTGGGCAAAGCTTTCTATGTGGAGCCACAGTTGACCCTCACCAGAGTAAGTTTCATTCTCCATGTGCACAATATCACATAGACCTCACAGTACACATTGGAAGTGACATGTCTTTATATTCCTTCATCAAGACTTTTGATCCAAATTGGAAATAATCACCAAGAGTCCAGAAGCTTCAGTTTGTCTAACTACCATATCATTAACCAGGATTGTTTCTAAACTTGTCCTTGGTTTATAAAGTTAGGAAAGCCTGGATCTTTGCCCTTGCTCCAGGCTTTTTACAAAGTGTAAATAGGAACTTGTCTCTATTGACTTCTGCCAAATCTTGGGAGAAAATAAGAGTTGCCACCTGTCCTTTATTACAGGTGTTCCATGCAAGGGGAAAAAGGAAATAGTTTCTCATTCCTCTTATTGATCTGTTGTGGGAGGTGATATAAAAGGCTGTTCAGGCTTTCTATGTCATGTTTTTTATTTGCTCAGTGAATAGTCTCTCCTTTCTTTTTCACTGATTTTTATTCCCACCAGAGGAAATTGATGACCTAAGACACTATGAAGATCTTAAATAGTGACAAAACTGGTTTTAGTACACAACTGCTCTGCAGAAAAGTGCATACATGGATACATATAGGGAAACAAAAATGTGTGTGCATATTTTTCTTAGGCAGGGTTCTTTTTAAAAAGAACTATTAAGTGATCCTTGGTATGGGTCTTTAGTTAATTGACTAGTATCTATAGAAGACTTCAGACAAGTCATTTCTGCACATCACAAACAAATGATGGGGGGTGCAGTTGGTTAGCCTACTGCTAACCTGCTTGCCACACATTCAAGACATGCTGGAATACAGAGTTCTCCTGCACAAAAAAAATCCTGTTATGTTTGTAAATAGAGGGCCTGCTGAGCAGATTAGGTTTATCATCTTTTAGGGTACAGTTTCTCAACCTTGACAACTTTAAGATGTGTGGACTTCAGCTCCCAGAATTCCTTAGCCAGCATGCTCTAGGACCGCTATGTATATTGAAAGCATTTATGTGTACAATGCAGCTGATCATCTATCATTTCAGCATGTGAATGGACTCATCCTGAGCACTCACTAGCACTACACTTGGCAAGCTCTATTTATTAACAAGAAATAGTTGATAGATATTGGAAGGCAGGAGTAAAGAATGAATGAACATTACAGTACAAAATAGAAGCTTTTTAAATAAAAATGAACAGGGAGCTCACACGTGGATACTCAAGAGAGTAATCTGAAGGTGATCTGGCATTTGACTTTCTTAGGATTCACACAGAACAGAATCCAGTTCCTACATTTGTCTGTTCTCTTGGAAAGTATACATCTTATAAAAATTCTAAATGCAGATATTGCTTTAGCTATGTTGATACAAATTTTGCTTGCTTTAGGAGGAATAATCTAAGCTCATTCATAGGAACAGTTAACCCATATTGCTTACTAACTTAGCATTTAATATATTTCATGGCTTGTTTGATTGACAAGCACTGTAGCAGTGATTGTTATCAGGGGTATTTGTCCTGTGATAGCCTTTTTCTGTGAGCACATACTGCTTTGTAGCAATAACTGAAAGGATGAGCTTGCGTTCTTCCTCACCCATTGTTATTCATGACAAATTGTCAGATTAGATTTTTCCAGTGTAATTGTATGTGTGTTACTACCATTTAACATTTAAAGTTGGCAATACACTTGTTATTATATAAAATTGAAATGATCCCTCCTTAAAAATATTTTAGTTCAAATCAGTTGTATTATTTAGCTCCAGGACATAATAGCATGGAACAAAATTGTGGCAGATTTTTTTACTTCCAGATCTGCAGTATATTCAAGAAGTATGTGAATCACACATGGTCATGTCTATAGAAAATACAAGGTTTGGAGAAATTGTTGACTGAGGAAAAATTGATCCTGTCTTTTGCAAAACAGGACTGACTAAATCTAATTGGACAAAAGAGCACTGGGATTTATTTTAAAGAGACAGTTTCCAGTGCTTATCCACGGCTTGAACAGGTCAGTCTGACTATAAAAGAAGATTGTGTTGTCTGTTATGACTTATGAACTTACTCTGAATGTTTTTTTAGCTCTTTGACAGATTGAGGTTGCAGGAATCTTTGGTTAAAAAAGAAGCAGATTCAAAGACCACTAAGGACTTGCCAGCCCTTCCATATGATCCAAAGACTCCAGGGAGGAAATCTGAGTCAGGTAGGGGAAGATCTGAGGAGAAATATGGAGCAAAGAAGCACGCCAGCAGAGAGAGCATACGAAGCTTGAGTTTGCCTAAAGTCTCTGTGCAAGACATGGATTTGCCCAGCAGAATCTCCCAAGCAGAGGAGAAGAGCATGGGTGGCAAAAGAGGCCGTTCGCGAAAAAAGCAGAGGCCCAATGTGGATTATCAGCAAGTGTTTACACGACATATAAACCAGATTTTCATTCGAGGAGAAAATGTTCTACTTGTTCACCTGGCACATTGATCTCACCAACCGATTCTAGCAATAGCACCACAGTGGTAAAAGAAGATATATTATTGTGACTCTTTTTCCTTTCTTTTTGCCAAAAGAGAGAAAGGTTTATAGACATAGAAACAAGATCTTGAGCCATTTGTCCATTTGGGTGGAGTGGAATTTATCTACAGTTGATGCAGTCTCTCCAGAAACCAATCCTCTGAGCTTTGGGAGATACACAGAATATATTGCTTTCAAAATTGTGTGTTTTGGAAATGGAGCAACTTTCACTAGACAGTAAATATTTAAGATATGCAGCATACAGGGTTGGCTAAGCGGGTCTGAAAAAGTTGTATGGTCATGACTTGATACTTCATAAGAAATGTGAATCAGTTTAAATGATGAAACGGAATGCTGTAAGCTTGTAAAGAGGAGCTACAGCTGTAGGAATTAGCTTGCTTGAAGTCATCTCCCCCTTCCTCATTCACTATGCTTGTTGGGGCCAAAGGTACTAGTCCATCTTTGCATTGCAAGCCCTCAGATGTCTAAAGGGGCTCCATTCACAAAAGAGAATGGAAAGGAAAAGGAGTTTGCATTGCAGTGACGGTAACTAGAAAAAACTTTGCTCAGCGGTTCATCTTTTTTCTTTTTCGGTGATCGAAAGCAGCATTTGAACTTGCTTGGTATTTATAAAAACTCAGCCCTCAACCCAATTTTCTTATATGTTTTCCCACCTGTTTCTGTCTGCAGACAATATGTGTGGCTTTCCCAGTTTGAACTTATTTCAGCCTATTTTTCAAGAGAAACCTAGAAATTGCAGCTTTTTTCATCCATGTTTGTCTCTTAATAATAAAGACTAAGGTGTATGTATGTGGCTTAAAAAAGAAAACAGTGAATGTATGCTTGATGCCATTGTGTATTATCTGGTGTCTTTGGGATAATGATTTCCCAGCAACTTTCAGTAACTATAGAAAATACTTTGTTTGCAATATCTACTAGGGCTTTTCCGATTCTTGTTTGGCTTTTGGTGATCCTTTTCAGATTCTGCTTGTTCTTGAGAAGCATGTTTACAGCTGCTGAAAAGAATGCATGATGTTTTTTTCAAAAATTGGTCCTATTCACAGCACCCCTTTATCATTCAGCATTTGTCAGAACAATGCATGTAAATGGACCATGCCATGAAAATGTTTAGGGTGCTATAAAACAGCACCTCTGTTTATAGGGAATGTGTTCAATGCATCAGTGGCTAGAAAATATTCCCTTAAATAGGAGAAATGCCATGAGATCTTTTACAATTTTATTAGAATTCCAAAGCATCTATAAATGCATAATTAATGCAGTACATTTGGTGAGTCATTCTGCATTTCTGGAATAACTAGAAAATCTTCTAATGACTGAGTTGCATTACACAAAGGTCAGTTAGATTTTTGATTGAATGGCAAAATTAAGTGTAATTTATTTAATATTTTCCAGAGGGTAAGAATCAAGCATTTGGGAGATGGGGAAATCTTGTCATCAGATTTTTTTTAACAGGTAGTTAAAAAATAATATCAGAATCAGATATCAGAAGTATTTTAGAAGGCATACATCTTGGCTGCTGCATTTGATCCTTGTGTTGGAAGCAAAACAGGCAATTAAGAAGCCCTCTTGCTACTTCTGAACATTTTCCTAGAGTGGCTGAAGGTTTTGCCATAATTCCACCAAGAAATAATGGGGGGAAAAAATTCCATTTCGGATGCTGGAAGCCTGAATTGCATGATAATAATTGCTGCACAAAACAGGGCAGCTGGGGGAAGACATATTCCGAACTTGTATCAAGTCCATCCCTTTTGGAGTTGATATATTTCCTCAAAAGAGGTAAAATAAGCATGTATAGCAATTTTCAATGCAGAAGGCATGAGGAGGAAGTTGAGTGGTCTTACTCTAAACTTTTATTTAAATTAGGTAAAGTATGAAAATACACATAAATTTCATTTTCCCCAGTGTTGAATGACTCAAAGCATCAAAAGTTATGTTGTCAATATAATCCAGGTCATGGCAGTAAATATGGTAACAATCAAGGAAAAGAGATAGGAAGCAATATGCAAGCAACTTTTGTGTAATTGTATTTGTTTTAACAAAAATGAGAATGATATATGCAAAATGTGTGTCTTCAGTAGTGTCTTCTTTCTTCTGATCCTTCTTCGTCAGTCTGTGTTTAAAAAAATCAGTAAATTTTTTGATGTGAGATAGATCTCTAATCTCTAGTTGTCCTTTCGAACATGACTTTCTCCAGCCTTTCTGTAATGTATAACATGACAAGATTCTTTCCAAGATAGCCTTCTTTGGTGCCTTCAGATATATTTTCTGGGATTTCCATTTAGATTGTACCTAGTTAGAGTAGGCTCATAAGCATAAGTAGAAGCTGGAATGATGTCATGTGTATCATTACATCCTCCACTCTCTATGGACTCTTCATTGTAAGAGTCTTATGGTTGGTCCAAAGCGTTTGATATCTATTTTGACTTTTTTTGACTGGCACAAAGTTTGACTATTGTTCATTTTCTTTAGCTCATTAGATTCATAGATATCTCTTTGCTTTAAAAAATGGTTTCCTTCTTATTTTGAAGGTTGATATCATCTATTCTGAAACTTTGGACAATTTCATGCATTTTAATAATAGGTCAAAAGCTAGTATCAGAATGGATTATTCAAATTCAGTTGTATGATTTTCCATTGGTGATCTGTTTTCATACCTGAACCAAATATATTAAGTACATGCATTCTTCCCTTTTCTTTTCTTTTTCCACATCAAAAGCTGAATATATATTATATAGTTAGGTTCATTTTACTTATTTGCTTCATTCTCAGCTCTTTATTGTGATTTTTTTTTTAAAAAGTTTAATATCTTACCTAGTATTTTGTTTCTGTGTAATGAAAAGCAACCTTTCCTGGTACATTCACATACATAAAATGGGCTTGCACATTTGGTTTTATATGTATCATTGTTTGTTACTACTGTTTTTGTCTTTGAGAAAGTTCTGTCAGTTGTCTGATGCAAGAGTTTCTTGCTGGTGTCAGTTTCCTTATTGGCTGGAACTTAATTTCAGGACATCAGAACATCTCTCTGATTTTCTTTTGCTGCTTTTTCTTAGCTTCTAAAGTGCCATTACCAAAGTTGCAGGTAGAAGTAATCCTGGAATCATCTCATTCTTTGACCTTTGTTTCTGCCAAAATGCCATATGATTAATATGTCCATGTCATTTTTAAATGATATAAACTTCATCTTATAAAATCTTGGCTGTTGTTACTTGAAAATTTCTAGGTGCTAAGCTTAATTTCCAAGGTGTTACTTCTCATACAATAGGTATAAAAAATATTTGGAAACAGCCTGTCTTCCTTTCTGCCCTCAACCAACAGCAGCTTAACTCAGGACAGCTTAATTCATTTCTGCAGAAACTTGTTTCTCAGAATGGAAAGTGTACTACTACCAAAACATAGTTTAAAAATCTTAAAAAGTTATCAAGGCATAATTAATTGCCAGCAGAGAGATGCATAAAAACCTGACAAAGAAAGTTTGAGACTTGAGGCCATGCAATAGAAAGAACACTTAGCTGTGAGGAAAAGGATTAATATTTTGACTGCGTCATTGGACAGTCCATAACCTCTGAATGGATACTTTTACAGTAATGGTTTGTCCTCAGTTCAGCTGAAAAACAAAATAGTAAGCAGAACTAAAATAAAAAAAAATGCCCACTTTCAGATGTGGGATATTTGTTTTGTTTGTTTTCCTATTTCTGTTGACGAAAAATCTTTGGAGAGAACCTGAAAACTCATGTTGTCTATTGACAAAAGGTAGAATGATTTTAAATATAAATTCTGTCTGCACAGTGTTTAAAAATGTTTCTCTGTGATAACATGTTACTTGGTAAGTTTAACATTATGAACTGGGTACCATGGGAGTTGTCTACCTGTTTGCAGGATTTTTACAACAGTGGTATGAAAAAGGCTGTGGAGGACAGCTTAAAATGGTAGCAGTTGCCTCTACAATTCTACTTTTCCCTCCTTGTCCTCACAAACAACCTTCCTTCCATTATTTGTTGAGAGATGTTATATTTAACCTCTGCCATAGTATGCAGTTCTCATTTGTGAAGAACTGGCCATCCTATGTAACAGCAGTGTCTATGAGACGTGTCTGTTACTAACACATCTTAAAACAACCTTTTTCTCTTGAAGATTTTCTGTCACTTTGAGCTCCAAACCTTCAGTCAACGATGCCAAGATGAATATTTACAACTTTGTTGATATTAATTTCTTGTATGTCAGTCAACAATTCATTTCTCACTTCATGCTGTCAAAGATTTCATTTCTGATTTACAGAAACCCCATTGGGCTGAAAATGAATCAAATTTAATTTTTTGTTCAACAGTAGAAATACCCAGTGCCTTAGTAAAGCTGTTCAGTAAATGACAGAAGTCTAGTTTGGTGAAGATTTAAGTTTGAAAAAAAATGTTTTTCCCTGATCCATGCAAGTGTTTCAGAGGACTCTGAAAAAAGCAGCTGCTCAACTAACAGACATGAAGCCTGTCACAAAAGAAAGGAAAGGTTGCTACATCTGGCTTTTGATCTCACTGTTTCAGAGAAAAGTACAGGTACATCTGCACATTTTCTCCTTGACAGCTCACTATCAATAAAACATATTTATCCAACTTTGATTGTGATTGTGATAATTAGAAATGACAAACCATTGGGCTGATGGACTTCTTGATTTTAGAGCCTTGATTTCAATGCAGAGAAACGAATCTTTGACCTGACACATGTTGAATTTATTCTTGCAGCTCCTCCATTGAATTTTGGGCACTCTGATTTGCAGCTATGCAGTACAATTTGAGATACAATTCCCATGGTCCTTGACTTGAGATGAAAGGGTCTGAACTATTTCACATTTGTAATGCAGGCACTACTACAGTTTTTTTTCTTTGCTTGCTTTTTTTTCCCTGAAGACATTCTCTTTGTCAAATGGGACACTGTTGGCATATCTGAAGGACAAATGCCACCATTTGGTATAAACTAAGACAAGAGCCTGCATGGTGCAAATACCCCAATCTTCCAACCTTGGTCTTAAAATTGAGAAAAGCTAATCTACATGCAATATGTGAGCAAGGCAAAAGCGCAATTCTGCTGCTAGTCAGTGCTTTGGCCCAGCAAATACTTGTTAAAAAAATGTGCAAATGGCCTTCGAGTCTCTTTTTGTAAGGATTTTATTCCCAAGAAAGAATTGTTGCTTGAACCCATGCAATATATGTACACGTGCATTTTTTTAAATGCTTGATGGATGTAAGTATCTGTATCAGGAGTTCATTCTCTAAGGCAATAAATGTCTTGCTGTAATTATAAGTGTACCAGAATCATTTTTGACAAAACCATTGTTATATTTAATTTTTGAATCTTTCTCTACTGTCATATAGATAATTCTATTGTAATAACATAATAGTAATAGAATGAAACAAGTCAGTTAGCAATAAGAAAATGCAAAAAGCAAAGTGTAAATAGCTATTTGTAGTAGAATATCATCTATAAGAAAGCTCGGTCTTTGAGTTGCAATTGCTGGGAATGTGGCCAGAATTTTGTTCAGCAGCTCAGTCGTTTGCAAACATTTTCCCACTTTTTAGGGATGCATGAGAAAGAGAGGGAGAGAGAGTTTTCTGCTTGCTATCAGTGGGAAATTAAGAGTGCTCACAGAACTGAATGTCAGAGGATTGTATCAGTGGCAGGAAGAAAATGGGGCCTGCAGTCCAGATCTGACGATGTCCCAAGAGAACTTAGTCGGCTGGGTTCTTTAACAGGCTTGTGCAAGACAGAAAACAAAATATAGTGGAGACAGGATAGTTCTTATCCTTGTCAGTTGAGATAATATAGTTTAGATCTAAACCCAGACTTGGGGGAGGGTGGGAAACCTTTGTTTTTCCTCTCTTGACCTTGGAAAGAAAGAAACTTTCCCTGCTTCCTACAAATTGCCATTGTCCTTTGGAATATTTTGATTAGAGGAAGAGTAATCCCTGTAAGAACATTTTCTCTTTGCATGTTAGCAACATGTTTATAATTTTCCAGTTTTTAATACTGACTTTACTATAAGCTTTTGCTTGATTTGGGGATAGTTATTTGGGGTTTATATGCATACCTGATGTTTACTTTCACTGCTGTATGAAATATTGGCATACCAGCTTTTTATAAATGTATTCAGTATTTGTGATATTTATACAACTGCACAGTAGCCCTTTTACTGGCTCAACAATACATGTGGATTTTTTTCCACAGCTAAATATTGGGCTTAATCCAGCTAAAGTTACTCAGATTGGAATACCTTGAAGGGAGGAAATGGCCATCATGACTTTTGCAGTTAACCAAAGGTGCAGATAAGAGCTGTGATTTGTATTGGTTACTGCAAATTTATTTTTGTCTAATTTTCCTTATAATCAGCTCATATTACTGCTTTTTTTCCTGCCTTGAATGCAGTATCTTGTACTGGTCTCCTAGAATCTGAAAAGTTCAATCCTTTTGTGTGTTCACAGAAAATGAGCATCCACTAGAAATCAATTTTCTAATTTTGCATTTGATCAATGTCAATTTTTGATACTTTTCTTGATGATATGCTTCTTCAGTAACCTTAAAATGGCCAAGCATAATCTTTTCTGTGAGAAGGTTTAATATAAAGTCTTTGCTCGATTTTCCTAGCTGGACAATTGCTTTGTTCTGTCTTACTGCACATTTGAAACAGCAGTCTCAAAGGCCAGCTGCAGGAGCCATGCCAAGACATGCATGCATGTCTGGCTGCTGTTTGGGTTCGAGACTGAGCTTCACTGTTGGACAAAAGGCTTCCAAACGTTCTTTGCTGCCAGCAGCTTCTGTGACAAAATCTGCTATAATCTGCATAAGTGCCCACTAGATGGCAGCCGCATAAAGCAAGTCGGTGTTCTGGCAAGGATGGGGTCTATCACTTCTGAGGTGGCCTCAACGGAGGAGCACAACTGGGGAGGAGGGAAAGAGTTGACTGCAAGTTAATGCACATGGTTGCTCCAGCCAAGAGTCCAAGTGAAATCAAAAGTGCAAACCTTTGGGGAATGTGGGGTTTTTTTTGCTTCCTTTAGCGCAGGTGGCCTAAAAACATATATAATTGAATTAGCATTGAATGCTTTTAGCAGGAACATTCATTTTATACCCCAAAGTGCTTCATCAGAAAATCTTTTAAGGGGATCTAAAAGGGAGCCATTGTTTTCAAGTAATTAGAGTAATTACTAATGAGAATGGGACTTTTGTAAATATTTCAATTAAAGCTGCAGAATTCACTTAAGGCAAAAGGTTGGAAATATTTGTGTAACTTTTCTCCTCCTGCTTTTCTCTGTTGCTGCTTGGCTTCTCAGATTAGACTTTGGGAAGGGCAGCAGGCTTTCATTCCCATCAGGAACAAGAAAAATGTTGCTGCTCACCACTTTGCACCTGCTGGATAAAGTTATTACTGACGGAAGAGAACATTTGTTAACAGTCCACCGGGTTGAACTGTGGAGTTGTTGATGCTGACTTGGTTGTTTCTTGCAGACATTTCAGTACCAAACTAGGTAATGTCATCAGCATTACCCCATTATTGATTGAATATGATATTTGTGTAACATTTTAAGTTATTCCTTTTATCTCCTGGCAAGCTGCTAGACATTGATAATGAGTAATAACTATATACTCATATAACTATTTGTGGTAGGGATATGCAACACTTGAACACTTAAGTATGAGAAAATGCCACTATAGTGCCCCCTTTTCATACATATGATAGTCTATGTCTTGGAGAAATACATGAAATTCTAAATTCAATGTGAGATCCACATGTAACATCTCAGCAGATCTGACTTTGCTTACATGTAATGATCCAGATAGATGCATTGGACAGGGAGGACAAAAATAAATGTTCATTCTCTCCCACTACTCAAATTTAAATGTCTTACCCATCCCCATAGATGTTACATAGATATACAGATGCACAAGAGAAAGATTCAGTTTAGGATTTATGGCAGACCTAGATAGGAAGGAGTATATGGATGGCACAAAGTCAAAATCACTGAATTTTTAATGTTATCCCATCTATTATTATACAAGTATTCCTCAACTTTCCTTCTGCAATGAAGAAAGAAATGGCAACCCACTCCAGTATATTTGCCAAGAAGACTCCATGGACAATAGCAAAAGGCTAAAAGGACACCAGAAGATGAGCCCCTCAGGTTGGAAGATATCCAATATGCTGCTGGGGAAGAGCAGAGGGCAATTACAAATAGCTCAAGAAAGAGTGAAGTAGCTGGGCCAAAATGATGCTCAGCTGTGAATGTGTCTGGCGGTGAAAGGAAAGTCCAATGCTGCAAAGAACAATACTGCATAGGAACCTGGAATGTAAGATGTATGAATCAAGGTAAACTAGATGTAGTCAAACAGGAGATGGCAAGATTGAACATAGGCATCTTGGGAATCAGTGAACTAGAATGGGAATGGGTGAATTTAATTCAGATGAACACTACATCTACTACTGTGGACAAGAATCCCTGAGAAGAAATGGAGTAGCCATCATAGTCAATAAAAGAGTGGGA